>JAJMEK010000024.1:0-99670 GCA_030574095.1 Metahyphopichia silvanorum
AGAGGACAGAATAAAGATTATTGATTTTGATCATTCTTATATTTCCAAAGATGAACCTACAAAGAAATACGAAATGCAAGAGGTTTATGAGTTGTTCTGATGGGCAAGCTGTAATCCGAGATTATCCGTCAGCAAACTGAAGAATATAATGTATACAATAATGTGTAATATTAATACCTTAGTTACGGAAAGTAAGGTATAATTATCTGGTTATTTGAACTTGTATTAACTAGCTAAATAACAATAGTGAGATTTAAACCTGCTCCTCATAAGAACAAGGGAGGAAGCAGCCTTATATAGAGAGAAGGGATCAAAGGGGCTTCTAATAAATGTGCTAGTTTCGATGTCTCGATTAGTAAATCTGAAATGTCACAACTAAAACCTGAAACATCTAGGAGTTACACATTTAGTTTTACGAGATTTACTGGCCTTTAACAGTTACACAATGCTACTTTCAGCTTGTATACTATAAAGAGATGAAATCTTTATGTTGAAGCTGTCCGATGACTTCTTATCGATGAAGAGTATTTTGCTTTCTTGTAGTATTAGTAACTAGAAATCTGAGGTTAGAAGTACAAATAAAATTTACCGATAATCTAACCTTTTAAATAGTCAATTTACGTATTAAATGTTTCGGGTTGTTAACCTTTAACTATTTAATTATCGAAAAATTCACTTCGTTAATATATCTTCATAATTCACAATTATGTTATCGATAAAGATTCATGGATTGCAATTTTTATCAATCATAAGAGTATACTTCACCCCACCATTCAAATCACTTTCCATCAAATCTCTATCTGGAAGTTTGAAACACTTCATGTCTTCAGATATTCGTTATTTTTTTAGATCACAAAAGCATAATCGTGTGGTTATTTCAACAGACATATGTACATTAATACGAAACATAAATAACAAGTACCCTAAACGTTAATGAAATGAAATTGATCAATGACCACTCCATTCAATCGAGTCCAAGTCGATACCTTCTTGAACCATTTCCCATAATGGAGACATTTTTCTTAAGAAATCAACTCGTTCATTGATGGCTTGAATGACGTAATCAACTTCGGCTTCAGTTGTGAATCTCCCAATACCAAATCTTATAGAGGAATGAGCTAACGCATCATCTGCACCTAAAGCGTGAAGAACATAAGAAGGTTCTAAAGAAGCTGATGTACAAGCAGAACCCGAAGATAATGCGATATCTTTTAAAGCCATAAGAAGTGATTCACCTTCAATATAAGCAAATGAAACATTAACACAACCATTATATTGTTTTGATGGATCAGATAACACACCATTAAATTGGGTCGAAGGAATTTTTAATAAACCTTCCTTTAATTTTGAACTAAGTTTATGGATATGAGCTTGATCATATTCCATTTCTTGTTGCATAAGTCTGGCAGCCTCACCAAATCCAGCCACTAAAGGAGGAGCAAGGGTACCAGATCTTAAACCTCTTTCTTGACCACCTCCAGTAATTAGAGGGTCTAATCTTACTCTTGGACGTCTACGTATGTAACAAGCACCAATACCTTTTGGACCATAAATTTTATGAGAAGAAATTGAAAGTAAGTCGATTTTCATTTCATTAACATCAATTGGAATTTTTCCGTAGGCTTGAGCGGCATCTGTGTGGAAAAAGATTTTGTTTTTACGACATATTTCTCCAATTTCTTTCAAAGGTTGAATAACTCCGATTTCATTATTGACAGCCATGACTGAAACAATGGCGGTTTCTTTTCTGATGGCCTTTTGTAAATCATCTAAACTAATAAGCCCTTCTTCATTAACTGGCAAGTAAGTAACATCAAATCCTTCATCTTGCATATGACGAGCAGAATCCAATACACATTTATGTTCGGTTTGAGTTGTGATGATATGGTTTTTGGTTTTTTTGTAAAATCTTGGAACCCCTTTAATGGCCATGTTATTACATTCGGTTGCTCCTGATGTGAAGATGATTTCTTTTGGATCAGCATTAATTACTTGAGCAATATATTCCCGAGCTTTCTCGACTTCTTTTTCTGTTTCCCATCCATAAGCATGAGTTGAAGAGTGAGGATTACCGTATAAACCGGTGTAAAATTGAAGCATTTTGTCAAGAACACGAGGATCAGTTGGAGTTGTTGCTTGCACATCCAAATAAATTGGTCTTGTTCCATAAAGGGAATCATCCCTGGTAGCATTCTTCATCAGAAGAGAAGAGCCTTTGGGAGGCGTTGCTCCCAGAAGTGGATCCACAGTGGTGGTTGTAGCCAAACCACGAAGTGCCAACTTACTGGGCCTTGACATCAACGACAATCTCGTGATGACATTAAGTGATTTGTGTAACATCCTGATATTGTTGGCGTACCCAAATAACTGATTAATAAAATAGAAAGAAAAAAGCTGACAAAACCGGGTCTTCTAGATTGTTATATTAAAAGATGTGTCGTGCACGGTAACAAATCTGATTATCGGGGACTGGGTCGTGCACAAAATACCAAAGCAATAACAATGACCCACCAACAACTACTTTGATTTGAAGGTTACAGTTTTCCTAGCGGTGTATACTAATAGGAAGGCAGATTACCACCTCTTCTAATTACAAGGAAGTCGGTGGTTTTCATTAGGTGTCCTCGGCAATTACAATCACGGATCTCGGCCCGGCTCAGGTCCCGCATTGCTGCAAAAAAATAGGTCCGTTTACGGACCTAGACGGAGGTATATAGACGGAGTTTCAACATATAAATCTAAGGAGGACCTTCGTTAGTATATTGTCTATGTAATTGCAAACTTGTATGTAGTTAGCATATGCTGCCAAGTGTTTGGCTTGGGCTATGCAAAAAAAAGGGTCGTTGTGAAGTCCAGAGCCTTATATACTGGTGTATTAAATCAGATTAGTCTCAGTCATTATCGTGAATTAATTATTTGTAGAAGTACATTGTTTTCATCCGGATATCATGATACACAGATATCAAGAGTCTAAAACTAGAGGACGTTGAAGATTGGCACTCACCATCTCATACACCCCCAAGAATATGGCCCCTCCAGCACTGATCCAACAAGTTCTAGGTCCAACACCATTCCAAAACACCCCGTATCCTTCTTCTTTGATAAGATTCGTCACCAACTTACCAATGGCGATTCTTTCTTTGTTCAACATGATTCTCGTCTTTATTACATCCAATGGGGTAGTCAAACAGGCAGCCACTCCTCCAGCTATAGATCCACATAATGCACCTCCAATACCAGTTCCATTCAATCCTGCTCTCTCTTTAAGAATTTCGTATAGCGGGAATTGAATGATTGTGAACGGTATTTCTCTCATCAACGTTGATCCCCATCCTCTATATAAGCTTCGGACCACTCCTTCCCCTGATTTATTCTGTAATAAGTACAAGAAATTGGTTAACGAGGTTGACTTTCCATTAATCCCCATATGCCCTGCCTGCGTTCTTTGTTTGGTCACCTCTACCGGCACTCTGACTAAACATGCAGCCACTTCTCCGGCCAGAGCTGCAGCCATATGAGTTGAAGTCAGATTCCATTGATTTGCAGCTCCGTATCTTTTAATTGAATCATAAGTCACGAAAAACAACGATGCAGAAGGTGCTGATCCAACCAAACACAGCCCAAGTCCTTTATATATTCCATTCCATCCTCCGTTGGTAAAAAAACCTCCTTTAGCTTGGAGCCTGGTTTTCACGGTATCAATTGGGAAAAAAACCAAATCCGTGGCAGTTCCAGCACACGCTCCACTCTGTAGTGTTAGTAAAGACACAATTATTATGTTTATCTCATCTGATGTGAGTTTTCATAGCTCACGTACCAATAAGGACACGAAAAATGGATCCATATAGAGTAGTTAAAGGTTGATATTTTTTGATTCTCATAGTAATTTTTTCATTACCGAAACCGGTCGCGAGACAGTATTGGATGCAAATTTACGACATTTAACTAATTGTATTATATACAAAAGGATTGCATTGCGATCCAGTAGAAATGGGTACTATATATCGATACTCTGTAAACTACCTTGGAACAACAACAAATTTTTTCCCTACCCTTCTTTTTCGGGCATGTTTTATCACCAATGAATCTGGTTTCTTGCCAGAAGGAACAAACTCGTCTATAAAAGCTACGAATTCGTCAAAATCCCACTCTGAAAGAATCTTGAATAGTTCCTTGATTCGGGTATTAAGGTCCTGTCCCAAGGTTTTCTTATCCAAGTATTGTACGTGATCCGCTATTGGTCTGTAGTAGCTGCCCTTGACGTGCTTAAGGTTAATAGGCACATTGTAAAACGCAGGAAAGGAAGATTTCCATTTAAGCAAAAACTCCTTCACGGATAGAGGAGCTTGAACATTGGCTTTGAGAACATGAACCCCGTAGAAATGGGCAATTTCAGCGTTATTCAATCGAAACTTTCTTGATTTTCCATCGATGTCTCCAAACTTGTTGAGTACGGTTTCAACAACCGACTTGGTGAAATTAGCGTGATGGCGTGTCATTTGCTGGGAAACAAGGTTCGAGTCAATCGTATACTCTTCAGAATCATAGGGTATATCGTTAGACACCAAAATCGTAAGTAAGGTAGAAAGTGCTTCCATAATGAATGCATCAGTGAGGATAACGGCACGTCCGTCTATTTCACACCCATTAAGTTTGTACCATTGTATATTGAAATTGGCCGAGTCTATAGGGGAGTTCAACTTGATTTCTTCAAGCGTTTTCTTAGAGGCCGGTTTTTTATTATCGTCTCCAGGCCATACTTCAACATCGTTTATATTGACGTAACCTTCAGTACGCGTGAGTTCGTACTCATAAGAGAAGTTACTAAACCCCACCAAGTCTGCTGGTTCGTCCTTTTCATCACATTTCATATCCAAACCATTTATGGCCATGTCATTGAGAACAATTACGGTATTGGAGTGGTTCATCTGTCGTATTTTCCATGTTCTATCTGGAGAGCATAAAACGAGCTCACTACTGGATTCAGACGGCGATTTCATTACAAGTTGATGTCCCGCGGGATCATAAGATGCTGAAGATACATAGGACACGAGATCGGGAGGAAGTTGGATCAATTTGTACGTTTCTTGTGGGGTTATCTGAAAATATGTATTGGGCATGGTTATTTCAGGTAGTTAATATGATGATTTTTTACGCGTTCATGTTTAACTACTAGTATAAGAAAGGCATATGAGAAGGACAGAAGAATTGTGGTAACCCGACATTGTAGGAAAGAAGTTGGAAGCAGAGCTAAAGTGAAGCTTAGCCTGCACCAAGGGTTCGAATTATCCATGTAGACTACATGACAAACAGCTACTAATGCACGTATATATTCCAACTAGGCTAATTTTGTTCTTCAATATACTTATCTATATCGATTTCTTGCACCTTGGCATCACCAGCCAAACTGATTTTTCTTTCATGCTCTTGTTCATATATCAATCTTCTTAACTTGGCTCTGGATTTCCAACCTTTAACAGGCTCAGTCAATTCAAAAGGCACAATCCAGGAATTTATGGATTTGAAATGTTCCCCCAAGCTAATGAATTCGTGGATGATATCTTCGGTACACAATATACCCAAGTCACCAAACTTGTCTTCAACCAATTGGTTATTATCAAGCTTGACGCTTGCTTCATCGTCTTCGTCTTGTTTAACCATGGCTCTTTTTTGAAATAATTCACGGACGCTGCTTACCGATGGTTTTCCACATACAATGTAAGGAGAAATCAATTTTAACAATGGTAAGGTCTTTTCGGTGACTTTCATAAACACTCCGGTGTTTGCGTTTTCTAGCTTTAATAATCGAAGGATGGTAAGCACTTTTTGGGGAATTCTTAACCCTTTAGTATGATTAGGTACTCTGATAATGAAGAAAAGTTGAGGGGTGAACGATTTGGTTGACGACCCTCCGTCACTGACCAATTTACGTTTTTCGTGTTTGGTAATGTTATTGACTCTTTTCTCTTCGATGAATGCTGATTTGACATTTGAAAGAATGGTTTCTGCTCGAACAAATTTTTTAGCAGCATTGGCCTTTTTAACTTTTTGCAAGGACTTGGCGTGGGCCCGACGTTTTTCCTGGGTTTCCAAACGTTTCTGATCGTTAACCTTTCTCTTTTTAAGGAGGATTTCTGGATTGGAGTTCAATACAACCATTTTCTCTGAAACAATTAGGTGCTGATATCAGGCTAAAATGATATTTTTTTGGAAAATTGTTTGAGATGAGCATTACATAAGCGATGCCTGAGGCCAGGACCGATTTTTTGTGGTACGCACACGCACAACCGCAACTGCCCAACGATAAGAACCCATGCGATATCTGCACCAACAGCCAATGATCCTGGGGTCATTTTTGTAGCGATCGAAATGGAAAAAGTTGCATCCAGTTCTGAAGCTTAGCAGAACCAGCTTAAATGACCGAAGTTTCGGTGAAGTGGCGCGGAAATCCGAGGTTTCTGGTGTTAGGCCTACCGCAGTCGTATTCGCCCTGCCCGCGCCCACCTCCCGGCCTAAGGTGCACCCTGCCGGTAATTTGCAGCAACTCCAACTCCAATTTCAACGCCAACGCCAACGCCAACGCCAACGTCACTCATTTGACGCCTGTCCTCGCAACGTCGACGTCGACGTCAACGTCAACGTCAATGACGCACCCCCATTGCCGGTTCCCCATTAGGAAACCTTCACCAACTGGTGTCTCCTGCTGGGCACCCACACCTGGGCCCACGCCCATCCAACGGGTCCGCGCCAGGCACAATTCGGGCCCCAGTGCGTCCGATGGGGTTTTTTTGCACCCATTTCTCGGCCCATCGCAATCTGGTTGTGCCTGGCAACGCGCTGTCACCATCTTTGCTCTTCCCGGCTGGAGCCAGGATTTTTTTCCATCACAAACCCACCTCCATCTTCCAAGAAAAGCCATTACACTTGATTTCAAATAGGTGGAAACGAGCTTTGAAGGGCTGGATCATAACTTGTGCTTATCACCGTCTTATTTTCATCTTCATCATCATTGTGTTAACCAATTTTACCTTGTTACACCCCCCAGTGATTAGGCTTTCTCCTTAAGTATAACGGTGGCATACTCAATAGATTTGGTTGACAATTTTTCAGCATTCCATTTTTCTGGCATTGCATAGACCAAGTCGAGGTCACAACTACCATGTATGCATTTTCCGACTCCAGAAAACGAGTCAAACGGGACGAAGACGATTCCGAACTCAGATCAATCGCTTCGGTTGAAGCAAAACTCCCTCTTCCTCAACTAGCACAAAAAGTGAAACAATTGGAATCTGACGACTCCGACAAGGAGGTCCGGGAACGCCAACGCCAGGTGTTTGGCATGTGCTGGCTTTTGAAATCATGTGAAGCATCTCCGACCGCCGTGGTTCCTAGAAACAGAATCTACGCCCGATACGTCCAAATTTGTGCTGAATACAGCATTACTCCTTTGTCGCCTGCTACATTTGGGAAACTAGTAAGAACATTGTTCCCCAATCTCACCACAAGACGGTTGGGAATGAGAGGCCAGTCCAAATATCATTATTGCGGTATAAAGTTGATTGGTGAACATAAAAGTCTTCTGTCAGACATGGTGTCTCCCAGGTCTTCCTCATCAAGTCCTTCTGCACAAATGGATTCTCCTCATTCATCCATAGCAAATTCTCCACCAACCCTTTTCGAATTCAATTTCCCTCTTATGGATAACTACGAAATGGTTCCTTTAAAATATATCCCCAATTTCCTTCCATTAATCGAAGCATCTTTAAATCTGGAAAATATGGGCTCTCCTCTAAACTTACCTTCAATTTATCCTTTCATTCCAAAAGATACAGACTACGACATAGCAGATACCCTTTACTCCCTCTATAAAGTTCATTGTACCGCTATTTTTGAAGGTTTGAGATACATGCATGTTAAAAAATTATTCCATTCGTTTTCCACATTTAACACCATTTTGACTGCCCCCGTTTTTAAGTTGTACACCAATGAAAGTGTGTTAGAATGGGTTAATCAGTGTGATTTAACCATGTATAGAACCATGGTCAAAATGCTTACTAAGTTACATCTTCAAAGCGTTCCTGACGAGGTTCTTCTGCAACTCAAAGATATCGCCAGAGAATTTGTTCCTCGACTTGCTAACGCATTACAATCGAAAGTTCCTCGTAATTTCATGGTTATGAAATTAAATCATGCTCGTAGATTTGTTTCCATTTTATCTCGGTTGATCAAAGTAATCGAAACAGGTCAATTCGCCATGAAAATTCTAAGCAATCCAACAGAAAAGCACTCCATGGTTGAAGATTGGTTAAAGTTGGATTTGGAACAAATTGCTCTCAGAGAAATCCCATGCTCCAGACAGAATATAGACTCCATTTTACCGATCCTTACTCATAGTATTGTTGATTTATTACTGCAATCACAACTGGATCAACTGCATATAGCGATGTTCGTTTCTGAATTACCGCTGAGATTCTTATCTGTCAACCCCAGATTTTTCTTATTAGTCACATCTAATTTCCTTACTACTTGCCTTCGTGAAATCAGTTTACGTGGTGGTCAAGGGTTTGGTGCATGGTGGATTGTACGGTGTTGGGTTGATGAATATTTAAATTGGTGTTTCGAATTAGGTGGGATTTTACAAGACGAATTCCAATTTAATACTCTTGTGAAAGTAGAACCAAATGACGACGTTATTGATTCTAATGATCAATTCCGAGGTGATACCGCTGTTGATCTTTTGGATGGTACATATGGGAAAGATGACTCCCAGGGTCAAGATTTATTATATGATAACATTAATGTCAACATAGAATTCCCTGACGTGCTCAACTAAAGTTTTAGTCATTAAGTAGTTTTGGTTATCTATATAACTCTTTCCATAATATAAATTTTGCATTATTTGTATATTGTAATCTGGAGCGCTATAAATGGGTGCAAAAAAAACCACAACCAGAATTTGCAACCTTTTCTTTTTGTAAACAAATTAAATGAATATTGATATACTGAATCCCTTTTCCAGCCCAGAGGAAAGAGGCGTAGTTGCCACTCGTCATCTTCAGCCAGGGCAACAGGTGCTTCATTTCAACCCTGAAGCTAAAGTACTTCAAGATCCCGATGAAGAGTCCCTTGCATCAGTAGTTAATACCTGTTCTCAATGCTTTAAAACATATTCCAACCTAGTATTATGTCGCTGTGGTCTTCACTTTTGCCCGTCATGTGTGAATCACCGTGAACATCGGTATGAATGTACGGTTTTGTTGAAGTTGAAAACGACAGGAGATAGTCATATCGATGCATTCATTAGATTGGTCTTGCGGGTATACACCTTATGTATGAAAAGTAAAGGTTACAAGCAGAAGATTTTGAACTTAACATCACACGAGACACAGTGTATGAATGGAACTCAAGGACAGTTCATTCAGCAGAACTTGCCTTATCTCATGAGAGCAACTGGTTGTATTTTCCCTGAATACCTTCAGTTACTTATGTGTATCTGTTTTATTAACTCGGCAGTTTTAATTAATGAAGAATTCGAGAATATTGGATTGCACTTAGAGCCCAAATCTTCCATGATAAATCATTCGTGCTGCCCTAATACACGGTTATATCTCTTGAAGACTGGTGGTTATACTTTGGTGGCCAGCCGAAAGATTGAAATCAATACCCCTATTACTACTAACTATTGTTGTGTCACTTTACCAATAGAATTAAGACAATTGCAATTGAAGCAGAATTATTTTTTCAATTGTAAGTGCCCGTTGTGTTTGCAAGCGTTTGATTACTACTTTTCGTATAACTGTCCCACTTGTAAGAATATTTTCTGCAGTTTATCGTTTGAAGGATTATTCGATTATATCATTGAGTTCAGAAATGAAGAGAATCCCTGGACTTGTAAAGTTTGTCAAGCCCAAATAAAAGAGCTTGATTTCTTTAGGCATCATAAACTACATGTTGATTTGATAGCATACTTACTAAGTAGTGATAACGAAAATGGTTGTACATTGTCTAGTGCTACTGATTATATGAGAATTCTATCACATACTAAGGAAGAGATTGTCAATCTTTGTTATAATATTTCTGTTGATGCTATTTCGACACATCCTTACGGTGACATGGATGACACATTAAAAGAGCTTCAAACGTCCAATTTTATTCCTGCTTATTGTTTTCCATTACCAAAGATCTATGCTTACGAATTGTCCCACTTGTCATCCTCCAATTTAGATAATGCATTATTCAAGCTCAAGATGGGAACTTATTATATTATTATGGTACTCATTGCTGGTGAAATACAGTTTGATACTCCTAGAGTAATCTGTCATTTGAAAGGAATTAGTAAACGAATCAATCCCGTGGTCGATTTATTGAACGAAGGATTCACTAGTGAACTTTGGCCTGTACCAACAGAGGAGTTACTCGACTTATTGTTCTCGTGTCGTTGGTTCTTCGATTTTAATACCTCTCTTAATACAGCCTTTTCGTCCAATATGAAACGAAGATTGCGTGAATTCTTTAAATTTGCCGAAATTTATTTTAAATCTGAGTTTAAAATTCAACTAGCCACTCGTCAATGGGTTGAGCTTTTCGGGTTTTTGAGAATTTGAAGTAGAAATAAATATGTATCAAATCACACATCATTCAAAGCAACACACACAGCACCTTTATGATGACCATTGTATTGTCTGACTGTTTCGCTATTAGATAAATCCCAAAGTCTAACATAATGATCCGAACAAGCGGTAACCAAATAAGCACTATCTGCACTAAAAGCACAGTCCCATACCCATCTTTGATGGCCCTGTAGCGTAGTTTCCAAGTCAAAATTATTCTCAGTAGACCATATCCTAGCAGTATGATCAGCGGAACAGGTAGCTAGATGTTTCATGTCGGTCAGAAGGAGGACTCTTGTGATGTATTTTGAATGAGACCTGAATTTTGTCACTGGGGTAAGCGAAGTCGTATCATGGTCATTTTCCATTTTCCATACGTAACAGTTTCCTTTGTTATTTCCTGCCACTAGCAATGAACCATCACTGGCCACTGAAATAGAATTGATGGGTACGTCGTCTTCGGGAATAAGATGGTGAGAGCAATGGTTTTCTCCCAAATCCCATATTTTAATGTTTCCGTCTTGATCACAGCTGATCAATTCCCCTTGATTGGGATGAATCACCACTTCGTTCACGGGACAATGGTGTTTATAGCTTCTTTGAACGGATGGAGCCCGTACATCCCATACTTTGACCGTACCATCTTCACTGGAGGAAACCATCCATTTATTTTCAATCTGGAATGCTATCGAGGTTACATTGCCATTGTGACCTTCAAAAGTCATCACGGGATTCAGATTTTGATTGGCACCACTGGATCCATTGGCACTGTTGGTACCGTTACCGGAGTTTCCCGTTTGGCGTATGTCATAGAGTCGTACATATAAGTTTCCGGCGGCGGCTAAGAATCGTTTATCAGAGGTGATTTCTAGCCGGTTAACTTGAGAATCGGTGTGTTGGATGGTTCTAGAACACACACCCGTAAGTGCATCCCAAAAACGAATGGTATGGTCGTATCCGGC
The DNA here is from genome assembly GCA_030574095.1 of Metahyphopichia silvanorum. Taxonomy (NCBI): domain Eukaryota; kingdom Fungi; phylum Ascomycota; class Pichiomycetes; order Serinales; family Debaryomycetaceae; genus Metahyphopichia; species Metahyphopichia silvanorum. The sequence continues at coordinate 11,573 of JAJMEK010000024.1, forward strand.
CGAGGCAAGGATAACTGACATGCTAAAGATTTCGATAAGGTGTAGGAATAATTATAGAGAATAGTAAGTGCAGTTTTGGTAGAAGGAGGTGGAGCGACATTTTCTGGGAAGACTGCGACATTTATACGTTAAACCAAGTTGATTATGATTTTATTTATATATATATAGTATACATGCATCTATTGACGTCATTAATAAGTCTTCATGAAAGTCTATGTTTCAGACAAATATATTTAAACAGGTATGCTTAAAAATTGGTGGCAATAGCTTGCTTTTGGGCGAGGTTAAGCAGCATTGGATAGTCCACTTTGAAGTTGATGATAAGATCACCTCTTTGGCCTGGGCTCTTGCTGATCGGCATTCCCAAGCCCGGATATGTATTGGAGGTGCTTGGTTGAACAGGAGATGATCTGGAAAATGGAATTCTTCTTCCATCAATGGTCGTGACTTCTTTATCAAAACCAAGTAAACTTTCTTTGAATGAAAGGGGCAATGTCATGATAAGGTTGTGTTCTTCTCTCTTGAATACAGGATGAGGTTTTTCTTCAATAACAAATTGTACGGTTTGCCTAGCTTGACATTCGGGTTGGTAATCACCTTCATTCTTGAAGCTGATTTTGGTTCCGGCTTTCCAACCAGGTTTAAGCTGAATTTCAATTACTTTACTTTCCCGGATACCCAGAGCATTCTTACGATTCAATTTCATTTTTTTAGTTGATCCATGGAACAATTCTTCTAAAGTAACTGGTAATGGCATGGTGACGGTGTCTGGTTCAGGACGTTGACGACGACCAGCACCACCAAATCCACCACCGCCAAATCCACCAGGCATTCCACCACCTCCACCAAAGCTGGAGAATCCACCTCCGAAATCATCACCTCCCATTCCGAAACCTCCCATTTGGGAGAAGATATTGAATGCATCATTTTGACTGAATCCATGGCCTCCACCACCGCCAAACCCACCAAATCCACCAGCTCCACCTCCGAACGGATTACCTCCCATACCTCCAGCACCCCCAGCTGGAGCATTACCACGAGCGGCTTCTAAACCGTAATCATCGTACACTTGTCTCTTATCTTCATTTGATAAAATATCAAAAGCTTCTGAAATTTCTTTAAATTTTTCAGTATCTCCAGTTGGTTTATCTGGATGATACTTCAATGCAGCTTTTCTATATGCTTTTTTAATTTCATTTTCATTAGCACTGGGTGAAACTCCAAGTAAATCATAAAGTTTAGTTTCTCTAACCATATTGTAATGCCGACTAATAGTGAAATTTGCGGACGGGGTAGTGGTTATATTTAAGCGGCCGCCGATATTCGCGAAGGTTCTAGAAAGTTCCACCGGTGGGTCGAGCTGGGCCCGAGCATGGGTCGACCCTCCGAAAACTTGGGTCGACCCCCCGAAGACTTGGGTCGACGATCTACGCCCGTGGGCCCATACTCGCAGGCCGACCTGGACCCAATGGCTATAGGAGTATATATTGAATACGAATACATAATTATTCCAGTTTTTTAGCTCTTTGGGCCTTTTTCAATGCTCTGACTCGAATAGACTTGTGCATGTCCAAGTTCAACTTGTTGGCGACTCTGGAATACACCCCAACGGTAGATTCTACGCCAAAATGCATTAACGCATGGGCCCAGTATGGAGTATTAGTAGCAAATCTCTCTTGGGCACCATTACGACGACCAACACCTCTTAAAGCACTAGCAACAAAGTTTTTAGCATTGGGAATCATCAACGAAGGTCTTCTGATCTTGGACATAGCAGAAGTAACGAGATAACTCAATACTAATTCGACATCAATCTTGTCTGCAGCCAATTCTCCAGATAACGCACCGGACCAATTTTGTAAGAATGCCTTGGAACCAGAATACACTGCCAAATAAGGAGTTGGGAAAAGTCCTCCGAATGATCCCATGGTCAAAATAAGTCCTCGGGATTTCTTGTCGTCGGCAACGGTTTCTTTGATCAAAGGAATTACCGTTTGAGTAATCTTCAATGTAACCAAATTATTGATGGTGATAATGTTGGTCAATTCTTCAGTTTCTGTTTCAACAAATGGAACAGGAATCGAATGTGATTGTCCAACATTATTGATAAGAACCGTCACTGGAATATCACCAATGGTTTCTCTCAATTTGATGTAATTTTTTTCATCGTCAATTGAAGCATCAAATGCCAATACTCGTGTATCAACGCCATACGTGGACTCGATGTCTTCCGAAATGGTTTGGAGTTTAGATAATGTTCTAGACACCAAAACAATATTGAATCCTTTTTTAGCCAATTGAAAGGCGTACTCTTTTCCTAATCCGTCAGAAGCTCCAGTAATTACTGCCCATTTTCCAGATTTGGCACCATACTTAGCAAAGTTGGTTGCAGGAAGTAAAAACAAGTCAAAAACCAAAGAGAGAAACCCGAGAATTAATGTGGTGAGCTTAACAATTCCAATTGGAAGGGCTATAGCAACAAGTGCTTGCAAATACTTGGATGTATCAATCGATTCAACAAAAGAAGCCATGTTAGTTACTGAAAAAGTTGGGTTTAGGGTGATTTTTCGCAAGATGCTGGGCATGCGGCACGGAGGTATTACTTCATTACTTTTATTACTATTATTACTATACATTTTACCAAAGGAAGACGTGAAAGTGTTTGCCCAAACGTTGGGTTAGGATGTTTTGAAACAAAAACAAAGATATGCTTCAGCAAACATTCAACACCAATGGAGTTTGATATTATACAACACAGGTTTCTGGAAGCACAAAATGAGTCTTAATTTCATCGTCAAAATTGCCCCACATTACAGCAGAAACCGTTTAAGCTCTTCTTTGAGATCTGGCTTACAAGTAGGTAAACTCTTCTAGCTTCTCGGACGTGATTTGAACATGAAGGGCCTCTCTTTCAAGAGCTCGATCGAGATTGCTCACGCTTTGACTCAACTTGAACTTCTCAGCTTGCAATCTTCGTAATTCCTTGTCAATCCGAGTGGATTCTTTGTACGATGCTTCTAGTTTGTTTTGGGTCTTTTCATCCTTGATTCTCAACACCGCTATCCAAGGATTATTCAACTTGTTTGTACTTGGTTGCGCAGTATATGAATGGGTCCGTTCCTTGAACGCATCACGGGCCTGTGGGTGTGGTGAGTTGCTGTGGCTTGAATAGCTGGGCTTCTTGTACGGGGCATATCCTCTTTCTCTGGGAGATGGGTAGTTCTGATGTTCATTCTGTGGGTCCCGATGGCCATAAGAAGCTGAAGATGAAGATGATGCTGGTGAATCTCTTGGCCCTCCATATCCCCCATCTCTATAAGAATCTTGATAATCTCCTCTTGGAGATTCGCTATATCCTTCCGAATAACCATCTCGATAGCCACCGCCAGGTCCATTTCTTATATCTTGTTCTCCCCTATAAGAATCTGTTCGGTATACATCTCTCGAATAACCTCCTCTCCCTCTATAAGGAGCATATCGGGAGCTTCCATAGTAGTTACCTCGGTAGCTGTTACCACCACGACCTCTTCCATGAGGCCTATATCCGTCGTAACCGTAGTATCTATCGGACATTAATAAGTAGAGGAAGAAATAAGGTGTAGTGAAAAATCGCGTGCGAAAACCATTTTTCACCAGCCCACCGGGTTGGGTCGTGTGCGACCGAATTGTGTTCTGCACGTCCTTGGTTTAGCAAGAAGGACCCCGTAGACCGACCAAATTCGACATAAACACTTGAAAGCAGTCGCCGTGCACAAGCGAATGTATGGCAGCCTATGGTTGTAGGTTTTACAATAGGATTTTAACGTCTTTTGGTGAGTGTACCAAGCTTGTGTGGAAGTTATGGTAGAATCTGATGACTTTGGTGTCAGCAGCATCATTACATTTCCTATTTAGGTAAGATGTTTACTATTTGACCTGCAACCAAAAAACCCAAATCTTTTCTCTACTCTTCATCATGTCTATCTTTGACTCCATATACATACCAGGGGCGGAAGTGATCGATATAATCACTAGGTTGGAGCAGTACCTTCAACTACCTGTTGGGTTTTTGAGCGAAGACATTTTAGTGCTAGATCATATCGAGGAAATACAGAAACCCAACACAAAAGAGGAAATGTTACAAGCAGTGACTGGAGCCCTTAAAGATATCAAAATAATTGACTATAACAGCAAAGAAATCTATGGAGATTTCTACGACTCTTATGATGTTTATGAAGACGATAAATGTAATATAATCCACAAAAGTGAAGTCAAGGACGACCCAGAATCGGATGATGAGTATGACTACGATGAGACTGCTTCGTTGATGGAGACCCAAACACATAAAAGGGGACCTTCGATCAGTTCGATTGATACGAATGGCCTTCTTGAAAGCCTCTCGCCAAAACAACTATCGGTGGATCAATCGATACTGTCCAAGTCAGAAGCACATAAAGCATTGATGTCAACCTTTGATTTGAATGATATTCTTCAGGAACTTGATTTGCAACATGAATCAATAGATCTAAATTTTCAAGTTTTAGACATCAAGGTGAGCAATCTAGAGATAACGAGTGAGTCAGGCTTAAAGGAGCTTAATGGCCTCTTGAAGAGTAATGATTCCGTAGCTCAAAGATTGAAATTGATAAGAGAAACTATCGACTGTATTAATCACATCAAAGAGGAAAAGAGACAGAAAGCGGAGGCACTCTTGAATATCCCGAAACCTGATCTAACGTCAACCGTATTAACAGACGAAGATCAGGAAAAAATATCTAAGATACTACAATCAACCCATATAAACATCGATACTGATAACGATTTGGCATTTCCGTCCATTATTATACTTACAATTATGATCATGATATTATCCTATTACGTGACCGATTAGACTATGAATTCCGATTATGTTAATTAGCAAATTTTTCATCTTCTTGAAAATATGGATGTACCAATGCCCGCTTGGCACTGATCCTACCGCTTGGATCATAAACTAATAATTGTTCTAATAAGTCTATACCATCAGCATCTAAGTTCGGAACAAATTCTGACAAATTCTTCTTTTGCCATTTAGGGAAAGTCGACTTGAAATCAGGTAAATAGGTTACATCAGGCCAGGTTTCTTCGTTTGGCGTACCCAAAATTCTGAAGATTCGGAAAATTTCATCGATTTCGGAATCCCCTGGGAAAAGTGGCTTTCTGTTACACATTTCAGCAAAAATACATCCTATAGACCACATATCAACTCCTGTAGAATATTGTTTACCGCCCAACAAGATTTCTGGGGCTCTATACCATAAAGTGACCACTTCGTGAGTATATGCTCTTAAAGGAACTCCGTAAGCCCTTGCCAAACCAAAATCGGCCAATTTCAAGTTACCTTCTTTATCAATTAACAAATTCTGAGGTTTCAAATCCCGATGTAATACTCGATGACTGTGACAATGTTTGATTCCCTTTACAAGCTGGTTCAAGAACCTCTTCACCATGGAAGATCCAAGTCCAACTCCTTGAGGAATAGACTCCATGTATTTCTTCAAATCCAAGTCCAAAAATTCAAATACAAGATACAATTTGTGAGAATCGGAATGAATGATGTCATAAAGACGAACAATGTTGGGATTCTTCATTTCTTTCAAAAGACTGATTTCTCTAATGGCTGTTGAAGGAACCCCTTCATCTTCTGATTCTAATCGGATTTTTTTAAGGGCCACGATTCTATTATTGTGTTTGGTATCTAATGCCTTATAAACAACCCCATATGTACCTGAAAAAGTTAGTAAAATAGACACTGGTTACATTATTGCGAAAACATCATACCTTCACCGATCTTTTCCTGACGTTGATAATCTGAAAGTTCAACCATTTTCTTCAAGATATCTAGTAAAGTTTGTTTGTTGATTTAGACGAACGCGTTGAGGGTGAAACTGGTGCACGGGTCTTTAGTCAATGGCCACACACCCCATGGTGGTAGCGCCACGGGGAGGGCTCAAATGCAAGCTACGAGAATTTGCAGCCATGTGGAATTGTTGTGGGGATGGGTATGGACCATGAGGAATGAATATACTTATTCAAGGCATTCTTTACTATCTAAGTTGAGCATTTGATGGTTGGTGCAAATAGTGTGACAAAAAGACTGCACTCAAAACGAGTACGGTGCAGTATTCAGAACAAGTATGGTTGGCTTATGGGTTACAGGTACTAGTATTCTTGGGAGCTAGAAAAAACTCCCTGTATTGGTCCCAGTCCTTGGAATATATTTTTAGTTGCTAGAGTATTCCTTTTCTGCTGAAGTCGTATTTATGACTATCTTCATACTCATTCTCTTTCAAACAGACCAAAGACAGTACGATAACTAATTTATAATTTATACTGTGCTTCGTTTAACATTACGTAAATCTATCTTAGATCGTATTGGACGACTTAATTGGAACCAAAAAACCTCACTATATACAGCGTTTTCTAAATCCACTGTAGCTATCACGTTCAAAATCATAATGGCTCCCTGCATTTCTCTGAAATTTATTACCAGATTATGGTGGATGATGGTTCTTTAACGCAGTTCAATATAAGATAAACTTATGATGCACCATTAGCATCTGAATTTTGTCCATCTGGTTCATACTTCAAAAGCTACTCTTTGGCATATTCGGAAAAGTTTACTCTTTTTCGTTGTGACCGAGTGCAAAATATTAAAACTTATACCTTCTGTATTCATATTCCATACGTTCCAAGAACATGTGTAGTATTTAAACTGCCTTCACTTTTGTTATTTCTAAGTCTGTACGAACAGACATCTCTTGCTATTAAAATACAAGCACGATCTATACATATCATTTACTTTCCGAGAGTGAAACAATTATATTAGTTACTACTTACTCCCGCTTATCATACGAACTACGCCAATACGAACTAATCAGCTGTATAGAAGGACTTTTTAAATCGTTTATATACGAAGCCTTGCTTCTACCGTGTCGTAAGTAAATTAAGGTATTTACAATCTTTTCATATGCAAAGTGTTCTCAGCTATGTTTGAACTTAATCTAAAAAGAAGCTATTGGTGTATTGATTGAGCTTCTCTCATTTTGGCTTCTACTGCCTTTTGAGTTAGCGGAACCATGGTTTCATGACTATGATTACCCTCACCAGCAGCACAAAGTTTGATTTCTCTACCCCACTCACTATTGAGGATTTGCTTCCCATTAATTCTTCTTTCCGGTTTAGGGTCCAATATGGAGTAAATGACATTTCTACATCTTGCTCTCTTTAAAGATTCAATAGGTTCATAGCCTGTAGCATCTTTACGTTTGAGTAAGTATTCTTGAAAGAACTCATCCTTTTTGGCATCAGCCAACTTCCAAAGCTGTCTTCCAGTTCTCATAGCCATGTAAATAACTCCACAAGCCCAAATATCAACTCCTCGGGGATCAAAAGTTGATTGAGTGAATTCTTCAGGGGCAATATATGGTGATGAGCCACAAATACCTTCACTTAATTGAATGTCATTTTCCCAAGCCATTTTAAATAATTCACCATTCCCAAAATCGGTAATTTTAAGAACTCCTTGCTGAGTTAAAAGTAAGTTTTCTGGTTTTAAATCACGATGACTAACACCCATCTCATGCATATAGTTAACCCCTCTTATAAGTTGTTTGAAAAAGCAATCGGCCTCTGCATATTCTAATTTACCTGCCGCGATGATTAAAGTATATAAGTCACCACCTGAACAAAATTCCATCACTTCACAATAATCACCTTTGGCATCTTTTAATAAATCTAAGGTTGCAATGATATTATTATGTTGAAGACAAGAAGAAATACAAAACTCAGACATTAATCTTCGATTGTATTTTTTCTCTGATTCGTTGGGTTTCTTCTTAAATTCTTTAACTGCATACAACACTTCTTCATTACTTCCATTTGTAGAGCCATTAATAACGTCAGTTTTTTTATGAGAAATACGAACCACACCAAATGAACCTCGACCAATAACTTCTTGACATCTTCCATATTTTTCCACAAAAGATCTACTATCCTGTTCCGGGTTGAGATCAAGAATTTGTCCGTTGTAAGTTCCATTACTATTTTTTTCAACCTGATTAACTAAACCAGCGAAAAGGGTTGGAGGCTGTTTTTCAGCTGAGTTTTGAAGGATTTTAGGAACAGCACTTTTAGCTTCGTCCCTTAGCTTTTTAGCACCAAGTAAATCTTTCAACATATTTGAGAGTTTTTCTTGTCTTTTTGTTGATCGTAAATTATGTTCATGGTTACCATTTTCAAGCATTCTAAAACGAGGTTTATTAGTGGTCTGAGGTAAGTTAGTCGACAGACCATTGGGAGATGCTAGGGGTTTTTTCGAAGTTTTGGAAATGGTTGTGGATGAAGTTGAAGGGGATAATGCTGGTTTTTTAACTGATGAAGTCCTTGACACGGAATCAGGCTTAGGTTTTTTCGAGGTGGATGAAGATCTAGAAACGGCAGGAGATCGAAGATCATCGGATGAAGAATCTGAGCTTATCAAAGGTTTGGGAGATTTGGCTCGTGGTAAAGGAGCCACTGAATCATTTTCTTGTTGGGATAGTATAAAATCTTCATCATGAGAAATAGGATGAGACGAATCGGACTCCAACCCAGCGAGATTGGTGGAGGACACTCCAAATAACTTACCAAGTTTGGTGATGGTCTTCTTGGACTTATTGTCTCCCATTTAAATGGATCACTATATACTAAAGAATTGACTTTTTTATGGCTAAAGTTTAATAATGGTGTTTACCCTTAGTCACTCATAAAAATTTTAATCACTCAAGTCGTGTCCCGGCGCAATTGGCCAGTGCGATTTGCAGCCATGGGGGAGGCCCAGGTTGGAATCCCAAGCCGGTCGTGGCGAGGCCCAAACAGGCAGTTGGATCCTGCTTCGACACGGCTGGCGTAGACGACTCCGTTTAAGGAAGAGCGACCACCTTGGCAGGTTTTGACGTGATACGTGGAGGCCCAGGATGGGTGATGGTGGAGGCAAGAAGAATTGGTGGTAGTTTCCCAATTAGGGTTGCAATTCATTGTCGCGAAAATGGGGAAGTTCAAGACGAATAGCCAGAAACAGAAAGAGACCGTCTGTAGAAGGTAAGGCATAGAGACAAGCGTGAAGTGTATTTGTGGAAGATGAAGGGTGCTTGTGGAGAGCAGGGGATATCGGTGAAAAGCAGGAATATCGGTGAAAAGCAGACAATATCGGCGAAAAGCAGACAATATCGGCGAAAAGCAGAGTATGGGTGGACTGGCAAGAAGCTCACATTCTGGCTGCGACAAAACTCCAGCGCAGCATCCATGAACGGGCCCTTGCCGGCCTTAAACCCAGATCCATCTCAAGTGCTTCAGATTATGCCGTTCCACGTCGGGCGGACTGCTGTATCGGGGTGTATCTCAGGAATGTGTCACAAGTAGATATGGCGGAATCATAATTACCGTTTTGAGACTCAGGGTTTTGAAGATGCGACTGCAAACAATGCCCTAATATCTTCTATTTACAGCAACCATTTTTCCGAACAATACGGTTCAAAATGGTTGTTTTGCACCTGATTTCATCATCTCCCTCTAAAACTTGCTGGTATGGTGTTTGTGATAAAAGGCAGGAAATTTTGGTAGCCGTATCCGCCCTCTTGTTCGATTATTATTATCGCCAATCGTCCCAAAATGTTCCTATTTAGGCCCGATACGTACGTTCCCCGACGCGAGCATAACGCTAAGGCTCACACGACTTGTTGCCCAAATCTGACCAAAATTCAAATAACTACTAACAAAGTAGTCGGGGTTCTTTTTTTGCTGTCTCTTTTGACGATGTAATCTCCACTGTTATCGTCTAGTCACAGCCCATTTCACCTGCTGTTAAGCCTTCCCATTCACAATTGCTTGTTTACTAATACGTTATGATATGCAACCGGTTCCGCGCACATGCGTGATGAGCTAAAAAATACTCCAACCTGCTTCTGTTTCCGGAACCCGAATATTTTAACCCCGGTGATCTGCTTAGTTATTCAATGGTGTTTACATCGATTCACATAATTATTCTATCCACTTCATTATCGGCCAACCTCCTGTGCTCATATGCACGAGCCCTACTTTTCCTACCCCCGTGGCGAGTAGTATTTAAGCCCTCCACGTTGCTGTTGTAGAGTGCGCTTAAGGTTCCGAAGTCAAAGTCCACGTGCTGGGATTCCGTTTTCACTCTCCACCAATTGTACTTCGTATTCACTACTAGTTGGTGTGATTCTTAGCTCGTGCCGATAATTGTAACCGACCCAGGTTGCATTTGCCCCGAATCTGTTGGTTGTTATACCCCCTGCAACTCATTGTTCCCACCACGTTCTCAATCACTTTTCCTATTCTGGCCACGAGGATCCATCCGTATGTTCGGCTTATAGCTCACGTACAACATTCAGCTATTTCGTATAAAGCAACCTGATCTGCCATCATTGCCGTTATAAATCTCGTTTACTAATTCACTAATGTTACTCAACTCAATGATTTCTGTGGTTTTTTTGCTATGGCTGTTTTGGCTGCAAAATGCGCTTGCAGACCTGCACAATTTGGTGTCAAACCCTATTGATTCCGTCGACCTCTTCTTTGGAACTCAAGGCGGAGGAAATGTATTCCCCGGTGCCGCTAGACCCTTCGGAATGGTCAAACTTGGCGTGGATGTTATTGGTGCCAGTAGTGGAGATGCATACTCCGGTTACGCTGCTGATGGTAAAGTTAATGGATTATCCATGATGCATGAAAGTGGAACCGGTGGGGCCCCTGAATATGGTGTAGTTGCTCAGTTACCTTGGCTTGGTGATATCGATTTCTCTACTGAAGCTACTCTTGATAGAAATGCTGCTGATTCTGCCATTGTTGGAAGTTATACTCTTAATTTCACTAATGGTGTTGGAGTTGAACTTGTCGCAGGTTCCAGAAGTGGCATACTTGACTACGATTTTGGTACCAATTCTACTGAGAATCCTAAGATAATTGTAAATGCTTCTCATCATTTAACTGCTCCTTCAAGACCTTGGTGGACTCAATACTTTGTTAACGGTTCTATTTCTGCTTCTGGTTCTAAATATACTGGAAGCTCGGTATTCACTGGAGGATGGGGTGAACAAAGTGCCTGGGAAATTTATTATTGTGCTGATTTCGATACTGCTCCAATCTCAACCACAGCTTTCCAGCAATTCCAATTCTCTAATCAATCTAAAATAGCTGTTAATCAAAATGAAAGTTATGGACTTGTATTTGAATTTGATAAACAACACACCTCTATTAAATCTAGAATGGGTATCTCATTCAAATCTATCGATCAAGCTTGTCAAAACATAAAAAACGACTTTGGTTCTGGTTACGATGTGGATTCGGCTTTAAAAGAAACACAACTGTTATGGAACGATCAAGTCTTCAATAGAGTTCAAATTGATTCGGGTGGGAATGCTACTTTGGCTTCCATCGTCTACAGTAATTTGTACGGATCTCATCTCCTTCCATCCAATAGAACTGGTGAACTCAATGGCTGGGATGATGATGAAATATACTATGACGATTTCTTTACCATCTGGGATACTTTCAGATGTCTCAACCCATTAATCAATGTTCTAAATCCTACTGTGGGGGCTGAAATAATCCAAGCTCTTACTAACATATACAAGCATGATGGCTATACTCCAGATGGAAGAAGTGCCAATCAAAATGGTAGAACTCAAGGAGGTTCTAATAGTGATATTGTTATGGCTGATGCCTATGCTAAGGATATTTCCAGCGGTGTAGACTGGAACGATGCATACTCAGCTATGAAGAAGAATGCCGATGTCACTCCTCCATATGCTTATGACTCGTTTGCTCCCGATGCTTCTAATAAAGATGGTAGAGGGGCTTTACCTGATTGGCTTGAATATGGATGGATCACTAGAAATTATACTAGATCGGTTACTAGAACAATGGAATATGCATATGATGACTTTGGATTATCGGTGGTTGCCAAAGGTTTAGGTAACGACGATGATTATAAGAAGTACTTAAGAAGATCCTCCAACTGGCAGAATATCTGGAACTTTAACGCAACTGCAAGTGGATATAACTATACTGGATTTGTTCAGCCTAGAAACGCTGATGGTCTGTTCAATGACACCAACTATGATCCTCTTTCATGTGGAAGCTGCTACTGGGGTGATGATGAATACGAAGGTAAACCAGTTGAATATGGATGGGCTGTCCCATTCGATGTCGAAACCCTTATCAACTTTACAGGTTCTTCGGACACTTTCAGTCAAAGATTAGATGACATGTTTGCCCTTTACGGATCAAGTGATGTTGCTGATATTGGAAACGAACCAAGTTTCCTTACACCTTATCTTTACAATTACATCAACAAGAGTTATAAAACGGTGAACACGATCAGATATTTAATTAACAATGAATTCGGAACAGGTACTAGTGCCTTACCAGGCAATTCTGATGCTGGAGCCATGCAGGCATGGTATTTCTGGGGTTTAATTGGATTATACCCAATATCAGGAACCACAACCTATTTATTGTCATCGCCATTTGTCCCATATACTTGTATTGTGCTTGAAAACGGTAATAAAGTGGAAATAACTGCAAATAATCTTTCTGAAACCAGCTACTTTGTTCAAAGCGTCAAAGTCAATGGAAAAGACTACAGCAAAAACTGGATTGAGCACGATGACTTATTTACCAATGGAGGCTCGATTGAATTCACCTTGGGAACTGATCAAATCATATGGGAAAGTGGAGATGTTCCTCCAAGTCCTGGCCACTACGAAAGAAGTAACAATTAATACCATATAGACATATAGTGACTAAAAGTTTAATCAACGTGTAATCGTTTGCTTTACTATGTTTCATCTAAATGAAATGAGGTCAGTCAACCTGAATTTAATGATTACCATGCTTTATTTCAGCAAGTAATTTTACTTCGCTCATTATTCAAACTCCTTTCACCTTACCCAAGATTTGCATGCTGCCATCATTTAACTTAGTTGTACTTCTAGGATTTGTGGAACAAGAAAATGAATATGCAACGTGAAATTTGCAGCCAATGCAGCCATATAATACGCGAAATCAAAGTGTCAAATTGCATGATCAACAACCTAACACTTCTTGTTATTATTTCCTTGATCTTTGTCGTATTTAGTTTTCCGTTGTTTTGTTTTTCTTTGTCGTATTTCTTTACTGTTTTTTGCAGCAATCTATATTGGTGAATATCGCATTCCTTAATTAGCTAAGTACGCTCACATAATTCATCTCCTTCTTCTTTATGTCATCTATACTAAGTCTAACACTAACACCATTTACATTGGGATATGGAGCTTTCCAGCATACTGTGGTCATCCCAGCTCTTTTAACACTTCGGATCTTGATGTATGGGTTTATATATCTACCCCTTAAACCATGGCTATATTTACTTGATATCGACTATACCATAACAGGAGAAATAGAGGTATCATTATATTATATCATTAAGAATGCAATTCCAAGTGTGGCGTTCTTCATTGCTCAATTTTGGCATTATTTCATGGTCAGTGTGATTCTAGGAGGAGGTATAGGCATTGTATGTGGCGGATGGTTGAGTATCATTAGCTACTTATTTACATTTACTCAGGAAGAGGTGAAACAAGAAAAGGATAATGTCACGAAAAACACCACTCGAAGTCCTTTCATAAATGAAATCAATGATTTCATTAAGAATGAAGATGTTACGATGAAGCAAGAAGAGCATTTATTCGATGCTTATGAAGATGATGATGGCTATTCCAGAAACAACTACATTGATGATTTTACCGCCGATAGTAAACGAAGTCTGAATCTATTCGATACTATTGATAGGGGAACTGAGGCTACAACCATGGTGCCAATAAAAGAAGAAAAGTAATAGTCGTTTTAATGAGTATAACAACAACCATCTACAATGGACATAACTAATACTTATAGTAAAACGACGATCTACGACGAACTATGGTGGATATAACGAAAATCTATACTGGTTATAGATGTACTTAGCCCTACGAAGACAATGTATACATGCAACGTCAATTAAAACCCCGTATTAAAATGAAATAAAATATAGTAGAAAAATATCATGACATGGTCGTTTAAGCATTTTGCTTAATATAATCAGTGTAGTAGTTGCCAAAAACATTCCAATGGAATTTCACAAGGGTAGCGATTCTACTAGCAATGTTATTCAATTCTGAAGTCTTTTTGGTTTCTTCAATGGTTTGATTATCAAAATTGATATTGGTTAAGATTTCATTCAAAATTTGTTTGAAAATTTTTTCTTCCATTAAACCATAGACTTGAGAATTTGGCTGTATTTGTTTAGTTAACCAGTTGGCACAGAAATCAATTCTTGATTGTGGTAAAACATCCAGATTATTAATATTTTTAACTAATTGTAAAGCAATGGCTTGAACATTTCTAGTCCATTTAACATTACCATTATCATCAGTTACAATTGCCAAAATTTCTTCCTGGATTTTTTGGATATTCTTTTCTGAATCTTTTTGCATGAGTTGTTTATACAAGACAACACATAATTGTACACAAACTAATTGTCTGATATCAGCTCTTAAAAAGATTAACCTAGTATGATCAAATGCAAGGGTTGAAGGGAATTCTGTGGCCATATTACGACATGATAATAAGTTAATAATGGAGGAGGTAATAACTGATTTATAATCATTTGAAGAGGATCCTGAATAGTTTTTTCCAAACCAAATAAGGGAATCTGTGATATCAATTTTGCAATGATTAATGAGTTGATTGAAATAATCTTTTTCAAAATCGACAGCAGTTTCGATAAGAACAGGTCTTAAAATACGAATCTGATGATTAGCAACATCAAGTTTCATAGCTTCTAAGATAGAAAAAATCATACGAAGGCCTTGAACCAACATATCCACTGAATTTTGTTCATGAGCAGTTTGGAATTTAGTAATCATTTCTTGAACCCAAGAATCTCTCATTGGAGCACAATGATTTTTGAAAACTTCACCTAACCAAATGCTTAAAGAAACGAAATCAAAAGAACCATGATTAAGTTGTTGAATTAATAAATCGATATCCATAATTTCTTGAACCGATGAACGATCTTTATAAGGAAGTAATGAAAGTAAAATGTCTCTAAGAGTAGTGAAAAGAATAGGAAGTCTAATAAGATGAACTGGAGTAGAAGAAGTTTGACCATAAAAAAACTGTTTACATTCAGATTGAATTTCATTCCAGTATTTATCAATGATGTTCTTCTTTCTTTTGCCCCGTTCACCATCTAAATTTGGCCTAAATTGAAGTTGAGGATCGAATAAAATATCATGTCTTAATTGGGGATTCTTCAAGATTTCATGGAGGTCGATTTCTTTTAAGCTTTGAAGATTAATGGGAGGTAATGAGGGGGTTGAAGATTTGGAGGAATGTTTTGATTGAAATAAGGATCTGGCGGAATTATGAGATGAATTTGATGAAGATAACCCGGCATTCACATTAGACGGGTTAACCCCTGATGAAGAAGAGGAAGAAGGAGAATTTGAAGAAACAGAAGATACCGCCCCAGCAGCACTGTAGCTGATGATCGGTAAGGATCTGCTTCTGAACCGACGAATAAATTTGGGAGCCTTGCTTGGATTTTTGAATTTTTTAATGGAAGAATTTTGGTATAATTTTTTGATGGGTTTATCCTTAGAATTCTTTCTAGGGGTTTCTTGGGGCACGTCTTGTCTATGAGGTTCAGGATTTGGTTCGAGATGATTATCCGACGTCAGTTTTTTCGAAGAATCAAGAAACACATTTCGAAACGGGGTGTCTTCAAACACTTCTTGATTATCGTTATTATTAAGTTGAGAATTCATAAATGATCAAACAAAAATATGACTAAAAGAACCGATGTAATTTAATGAATAAAGTAATAGATGAACAAAAGAATTAAGGAATCAAAAATGGACTAAGATATAATATACTATCAACTTATTAATTTATTAACTTATTAATTTATGAATATTGACTAGGGAGAAAATGGTGAATATGATTTTTTATTAAAGATGAGTAAGGATGAAACTTGGGTTTTCTTTTGCGAAAAAAAAGAAACCCGAAAAAGGGCGGGCGAACCAAATTTGTCTCGATTGAGTAACACGAGTCGTGCCGCAGGCAAGCGCAGGCGCCCGACCCATGGGCCCAGCCGGTGCCAGAGCTCGACCCATGACCTTGTGCGTGGGTCGACGGGACGGGGTGGCCACCCCCTGTTGGAGCCGAGCGTCAGGCGAAACGGGGCCAGGTTTCTTTTTTCGCATGACAATGGCCGGGCGGTGATTGGTGCCGTGGGTCGTGCGGTGCCCGCGATGACGATGACGATGGATTTGCTCCGGTTCCGGAACACGATACGAAGACACCAAGACACGGAGAAACCATGGTGAAAGTACCATGACATGCTGGTGCCGTGATAGTGTGTTGATAGCATGGCCTGCTAGTCGTGAGACATGATGGGTCTGTGAAAACTTGGTGAGCAATAAGGCATTTACTCGTAATGCTCGTCATGCCCGTGATGCCGTCATCGCCGCATTCACCGTACTAGGAAGGTGGCATATGTGGGGGTTCACCTCCTCCGGAGTGATGATCTTGTAACCAAGTCTGAAATGGATGTTTGCCGCTGCTTCATCTAACTAACGTTGGTGGGACGGTTACTGCATGGATGGGAATGGGTGGATGATGGTCGCATATTGCTTCTTGTGGACATAAATTCCGTCCTACTCGGGGCCGTTGTCATGGGACCCTCTGGGCAAATTCCGTGGCTGCAACCATAGTCAATGTTCCCTGCACTAGTAATAGGGTTTGACATTGGCGTTTTTCAGAGGATTCTTTGGGTAAGGGCATGACATCGGAATTATTCCTTTGCATATGACATTCCTGATTAAACCCTTCGCGCAGTTAGTGTTTCAGCTTATCGTGCTAGCTTATCTACCATATACTCGTGGGCTTGTTCCCATCTCCTATGGCCTACTCCTGTCCTGCTCCTATTCTACTCATATGGCCTAGTGCAGATGATTCCGGGGTCAAACATCAGTAGAGTTGTTTCGGGATCTTTGCAAGAACAAGTTTAACCAGTTGTTCAGACTCCAATGTCTCATCCAGAAATGGGTTTCCCTTTCATGCTATTTGCCTAGGTGAGGTTTTGTTTTATCGGATACGGGTCTCCGTCTGCCTTCGGTTTGGCCCATCTGACATCTACACCGTCTACGCTTGATTCTTCAACTCAAACTTCAATAGGCCAATCCACGGATGATTGCGTGGTGAAATTTTCTTTTGCAGCCATATGTGCCTGGGGGGTTGCACCTCTTCTGTCGGGACGGTTCTGATTTGGCACCTGTATTTTCCTAACCATATTTAGACATCCATGGCTGTCACTTGTGTATCTTGGAAGACGGGCTTGCAAACCTGAAACTATACAAGCGTCCTCATGATGGAGTGCAACAACAGGTCCCATTTTGAGACTACTTCTTTGTATGCTCGAGTCTCAATAGTGTCTTATCTGTAGGTTCAAGCTGGCTACGGCTATTCAGCACTACTTGGTGTCTCTCTATCACCTACTCTTGGTTGTCTGACTACTCTTGTTTTGCTACTTTTACTACTCCTGTTTTGCACTATATTTGCAACTCTTGTTTCATTACTCTTTTTCGGCTCCCTATTGTTATTTTAGTCAATATTAACCTTAAATTACAAAAGAATTGGGTTTTACCTTTTACCGTACATTACTGTATGCCGGGGACCGCCTATTTTTTACACCCTATAGCCACGACATTTTTTTTTTTTTTTTTGACATTTTTTAAATGATTCCATCGTATAGTCATGCTTCTTTTTCTACTGCCTGTAGACGACATGGTTCCAAGAAAATGGATCGAATTGGTAACACTGCCCTTATATCCAACAGGCCAAAACGCTAATGCCAACACGTCGCTTCAATATCAGGTGGCTGAATCCATGTATCGATCGGAGCTGCAAACTAAAGCCTGCATTACTTGCTACGGTGGAGGAATGAAATTAGTAGCCTATTAGTCATGGATCTGCAATTTGCACCCATCAGATCCACTCGCCTCATTTTGAAACGGGGCACCAGCAAGCATTCCGTGTGAAATCACGGTTCCTGGAGGTTTCGACACAATAGTCATGTCATGATGTTCCGTCTCCGAATTCTGAATTTCGTATTCTACCATAGTAACAAAGGAGTTATTCTCCTACTTATTCGGTAACTAACATTGCGCTTGCGCTTCAATATTGCGTTTCGGCAATTTTTATTCGGCTCCATCAAATCCAGTCCCCTGGCATTAGCGGATTCCACGATACAAATCTCAACACCACCCGTCTTACCTTCTGTTCACACGTGCTTGACTCCGTCAACTTCCTTTTGGTCCCATTAATCATTTATAATCTTCTCTGGTTCCAAAAGTCCTCGTTACTCTCATTTCGTTTATTCGCAGCACCCTTTTATGGAATTTATTTTTTTCTCTTACCGGTTATTTTTATTCTCTGCATGCTTTGACTAATTAGGTGCGGCCTTCAATAAGAATCCATAACCTGTAGATGCTTTAATGGTGCCATGCCAACGAACCTGACTCGTAGATTCGGAACCTTGCCTCGGCTAATGTGCCAAGGACATCGCCAAGCTCCTGGCCCGGCGGGCCCTTTTCCTCTGCCCTTGTCGGTAATTGCCGGAGTTCGATTGACCTGGTCCTTTTTTCCTTTTTGTATGCGGCACGACCCGTACCCTCCAACCGGTTCATTTCTTTCACTAGTGATAAATTTCACCTGTTACTAACTAAAACTAGCAGTTTTTCTCTGGAGAACTCAGCTTCATTTTCTACTCCCACTTTAGAAAGGCATCCGTATGTCCTCGCGGTCCAGTGTCTCCGACCTTTTAGGTCCTTCTGATGATAGACCGAATGAAATAACCCCTGATATAACTCGAGTAAGGTCGACTACTCCGTCTTTAGATAATCCAAAGTCTGGCAAGACTCAGACGGTATTTATTCACAAATTATATGATATGCTTCAGGACTCAACCATCTCCCATCTCATATGGTGGTCTGATAATAATGTGTCGTTCTACATCTTCCCTGGTGAAGAATTTTCCAAGGTATTGGCCCAATATTTTAAACATACCAATATAGCGTCGTTTATTAGACAATTAAATATGTATGGTTTTCACAAAGTTAATGATAATTTCAACAGTGAAGAAGCAAATACCACCGGAGGTATCAGCAAGTGGGAATTCCGCCATTCCACAAATCAGTTCCGTAAAGGTGATTTGGAAAGTCTCAAGTTGATTAAAAGAAGGTCCCTGAAAAATATAAATTCCCATAAAGAAGTTGTCAACATCAAATCGATTCCAACTTCAAATCCTTATGACGAACAACTGCAGCCTCTGCAACCCCTGCAACCCCTGCAGCCTCAACCACAACAACCTGACCGATATGACCATGTAAGTCCTTTCCAAGACTATCAATATTACCAAGCTCCTGTGCCTATTTCGGCTTCAATACCTCCTCCTCCTCCTCCATCAATCCAAACAGCCGGTTCCTTGCCTCCTGGATCTTCGGCCCCTTCAACCTCTGTACCCCCTCCTCCTCCTCCTTCTATCGGTGACGACCCTCATCTGTCAAGATCTCAAAGTCATCCAACAATCGAGCAATCCCTCAATTTAAAGATCATTGAGTTATCGAATAATTTTAATAATCTCCGGGGGGATTATTTTGGTCTTCAAGCCAAGTATGACATGATGTACCAAGAGTTTAAGAAAAATCAAAGAGATCTTATAGCGTTTACTGAGCTTGTTGAAAAATTAATGGAAAACAAAAATAAACCTGATCATATCGATCGCTCAAAAAATAGAACCCCAATATCCTTCCTTAGCAGTGAAGATTTAACATCTCCAACAACTAAGCCTTCCTCGTCTACGTCATCCCATCAATTAATCACTGATTTCAAAAACCGTTTGATGGAGCAATTCAATCAAAAACTCGTCCCGTCCCACAAGTACCCTCAACCTTCGGCTACTTATCATCTCTCTCGTCATTCATCAAACCTGAACCGTCACCCATCTAATCCCACCAACAACATTGTTCCTCAGCATTATCCTTTAAATCCTAATTATACTGTTTATCATGATGTGGCATTTAAAAATGTTAAGCTTAATGAAGATGGTCATGCAAATCGTCAATTATCTGTCCTCATGGATCCTTTACAACCAATGCCTGAAGTAAGACATGTACCTACATCGCATCAACCTTCCATTGGCACAGGGGAAAAACCTGACAAACCAAATCAGTATCCATTTCCATCAATGCCCCCTTATAATCAACGAACGAATTCTTTACCAAATTTTGATGGTCAACCAGAGATTCAACGTAACTCGCTTACATCCCTTCACAGTGATACTTCCCTACATAACTACTCAGTATCTTCGCCCCTTCAACTGCCTGGTCAAGGTAAAGAGCCTCCTAGATCGGTGCCTCTCCATACTCCAAGTACAATTGACGACGACAAAGAAGATGACAAGCCAAAGAATCTCTTACCTTCAGTGTCGGAGTTGGATAAATCTATCAAAACGAGTAATGCCCCGGTGTTTACCTTACTAAACACTCCAAGATCGTCGATTGGAGCATCGCCCAAAAGAGAGGATGATATCAAAAGAAGACGTTACAATGACCAATAGAACAGCTCTTCATAAATATAAAGATAAACCAGTCATTCTGCAAACCCAGAGATACAATGACATGCATTTCCACATCCACTTCCACTTCCGCTTCCACTTCCCGTTATTGAGTCTTTCATAAAAGTTATTTGTCGTCTTTATAGTTACGTCTTCTCACTTACAGTCAAATAAATTCTTCACAACATTCCACACCAGATTTACCTCTTGTATTGCTTACTCCATCTGTCTACATACCGGATCACGTATTGACCCGACCTAAATATTCGTCAAAGCTCCTAGTCTTTGGTTAATATTCCGTTCTTGGAATCCCGATTAGGTATAAGTACCCGGTTCAGGCACGTGACCCATCCACTAAGGCCTCATCCGGATGTAAAATCCAAATCTATTTATGTAAACACCATATATGGCACCAAAATCATACAATCAAGCCCGATTCCGTCGAATTCTAAAGTCGAAGACCAAGCTTCTGTTCAAGAATGATGGTAGTGATATACTTGTGTATTTATTGTATGTACATTACATGAATAAGTTGGTAAATGATACCCCCAAATTCAATCAGGAAAAGCTTCTAAAACTGTTTAGAGGATAAACAATCAAGGGCTTATTTGAATACCGTGTTTGGATTCTTGAGGGTTTCCACCATTTTGATTGCATTCTGAGGATCCCGCTTATTATATACAAAAAGCCCTTGTAATTGAGCAGTACTGATATTGTCTAGTTTCAAGGCTCTAAACTTGTCCATGAATTGACGACAAAGTTCATCTTCATTTTCATAAAAGCGAAGGAACATTTTTTCGATCTGGTAATCGGTAGCATTGTTAATCAATACTTTGAAGTCAACTCTTCCAGGACGCAAAAGGGCAGGATCCAATTTTTCTGGATGATTGGTGGTCATAAATGTTATACATTCTTCAGCACTAGCAACTCCATCTAATGCGTTTAATAACCCAGAAAACGTCACCCCTGAGCTTTGGTAGCCCTTTTCTTCACTTTGAACTCGTTTATTAAAGGCAGCATCGATATCTTCTAGAAGAAGAATCGACCGTTCAGGAATATGGTTCATAAGATGATTCAATCGGTCATCAGTTAAATTATTCTCGGATAAGTTCAATATACAAATATTATAGTCCAATTCCCCAGCTAAGGCTTGAATGAAGGAGGTCTTACCACTACCAGGAGGTCCATATAGTAAATAACCTCTTCTGTAAGGAATACCTCGTTTATGATACCAATCACCCGATTTAAGAAAGTCGGTGACATCACTAACAATGGCTTCACCAATGCCTTGATCTAAAATCACCGATCCCAACATTCTTTTCTTTCTTGGTTGTCCGAAAGGACGCCATTCAGGACCCCAAGACGTGAATAACACCGTTTTACCTTCTCTTGCCTTCAATGCCAATTTTTTAGCCTCTGCTAATAATTCATAGAATAAAGTCCTGTCTCGGTACAATGTAGTCAACGTAACAGTTTCAAAGGGAGTTCCATTGGTCATGTCAAGCAACTTTCCTGATCTTTCTCTATTGACTAACATATATGCTCCTCTATATTTGATAAGATGCTTTCCCGGACCGGGCACAAGTGAAAATTTTGTGGAAATGGCACCATTATCGTGTTGGATGAAGTTTGTTTCAACAGAAAGATGACGGGAACTTCGATGTTTATACTGAGACATCCATTCGAGGAACCAGAGATACGATTTATCTTTAGAAGGGATTTCTAAGTCCACTAAAAGTTGACGATATATGAATGATGATGATTTAACTATACCTTGCCTAGCCAATGCTAAAGAGGTTCCCAAAAGCATTAAACCTCCCCCCGCAGCAAAATACGGGTTATTGGTGAACATGTCGTTCATGGCCTTCTGGGCAAGTTCCGAAGCATCGAAATCCATCATGGTTTGTACTCTGAAGAAGGAAGAGGAAGTTGGTTCGAGGAGATTTTCTGGCGCTGGACCGAACTTGGGTCCGTCATTTTTTTCCCTCGACCCATTTTTAGGTCCAGCCGGGCCAGGTCGACCCAATTGTGAGAAAGCGATACCTCCATAGAATGGGGCTTGTTGAGCCTCAAAACATCTGTGGATTTGGCAGAACGTTTAGAACGGTGGTTTTAATATTTTTTGAACTTTTCAACTGTTTCTTATGTGTTATTCCCAAAAAAACCGTGTCTCTTTCCTTTCATGGACCCACTTACAGAGTCTCACTTCGGCCCCATTTTGTGGGCCCGCAACACTTGCGGGTGCGCTGTCATACTAAATTGTTCTTATTGCCTTCTTGATTCCAACATGGAAAGGGAAACCAAGCCGGTAATGCCGTTCAAATCGCTCAATCGAATAGTCGATGATATCAGACTTTGTCCGCAGCTGTCAATTCCTTTATTATCTCGCAAACCGTTGGATTACTCCGCTAATATTCAACGATTAGTGCCTTATGATCTTCTTACTTTAAATACTCATATACCCCATGCACCCTCGGTGGAAATTGAAGAAGATGAAGTTAATACCGTGCAATTAACCCATCTTCGTGGTCTTGTCAATCACCAGAATGAAATCTTCCACTGGAAAATCTCTATCTTGCTGTCTGACCCTGGAGTTCGTGTCGATAAATATGAGTTTCATATCATGTCCCGGTCTCATCTTTCCAAAGAAGAACTGGACTTGTTCCCGGACCCAGCCCTTAATTTGATAGACGATGCATTCTTCGTTGCTACCAACGTTCCTCGATTCATTTGCAGGGTGTCTGTGTTGCCTCGGGAGTTTGAAACCGATGATTTACTGCCCTTGTTGGATCAGGACTTGATTTCAAGTCGATACCTTAGTGCTATAGAAGGAACAGACTTATCTCCTGAGGTAATCCCCACTCCAGGCCATTGTCTTCTGACCCTTTTCAAAGTCCTTAAGGGACCCCTCGCCTTACCTGCCGGTGAAGAAACTCAAACCATCAGCATCTCCAAAACTAACCTTAATGCAAAACTTAATATTGACCTTCTTTTTAGTAAACTCAGTTTCACCAGTGCAAACGACGAATTGGTTCCTCCCAACCTTTATCAAAAACCAGATATCAGAGAGTCCTATGTTCGGAAAACTATTGAATTGGTGTATTACTTAAAACAGTACGATACCAAATATTCGTTCAGTGATAACGGATCCCTCATTTTTAGAACCTTCAACGAAGTTGATAAACACGTAAGCATGTCACTTGGTAAAAACCATAATTCCAATTCATTGTCATTCTTTGTTAATCTCAGTTGTTGTACTTACTTCCAGGATGAACTAATTATCAAATGCTTTGAAAACACAATTCAAGGCGATCCTCAGAATCAACCTTATTACGTCGACTCTCTTAAAAGCATCATTCATTTCAAATCCAACCAACCTTCTAACAAACTTAAATCTTATTATCAAAACCTTTCTTCCAAAGGTGAACTTGTTGGTTATTCTGACTATCTTAACTCCCTTAAAGTATTGGGCATAGAAAACAGTCCCGAAATCGACGATGATTTCATCATTTCAATGTATGTGGCCGCTTACAAGAACGATGCTAAAAACTATTCTTATTACAATAAACATTTACGGATAGTATCGAAAGTGAAAAATAGTCAATTTTTGAATGATTACTTGAATAGAGAGCTCATTCCAATGAATTTGGCTCTTGATGAGCTTAGTATTGAAGAAATTACTGAGGACGAAGTTGTCATAACAGCATTTGAATTTAGACTTGATGAAGTTCTTCAAGCTTCTAATTTTGCTATCACTCAAGAAGTCTCTTTCTTGTATAACGCTCTCCTTTCTGTGGCTGTTAATAGAAAAAGTTATGTTCTCATGAATTACATCGAGTCAAAATACCCTCAGGTCCTCAATTACAAACCTCTCAGCGTGCAAAATGCTTATGATAACTTGGAAGTTAATCTGCTTTCTCCTGATTTTGAAATTATTTCCAGGTTTCAGGAACAATTACCTCATAAAGATATTAGAGATCTTAGACAGTGTCTCAAGACTATTGCATTAGCCAAAGACTCAAAAATTCTTTTGAGTTTCCTAACGGCCGGTAAAATTGATTCAAGCTTGCTTCCTGCAGAGAATTGGCCAGCAGGACTTGATAACATTGGAAATACTTGTTACCTAAATTCATTGTTACAATATTACTTCTGTATCAAGCCATTGCGGGAGGCCATCTTGGAATTTGACGAGTCAAAGGTTCCAACCTACAGCGAGAGAAAAATCGGAGGTCGGAAAGTTGAAGAATCTGAAATAATAAGATCTGTTCAATTTATTTATCATTTACAAAAGCTATTCAACGAGATGATTTATACAAAACTGAGATGTGTGGCCCCCAGTAAGGAATTGGCTTATCTTTCATTTCTTCCCTTGTCCCAGCCAGTCAGCTTCAAGAGCGAAACTAAAGAGGATGTCGAAGGTTCTGTTGAAATAATTGAAGGTGAAACTCCTAACAATCAATCGGATATTATTCAGATAGACTCTGATGAAGAAATCAAAGAAAACGAACCAGATATTATCGAGCTCGATTCGGACAAGTCACCAATGAGCGAAGATAGTCCTGAACAAGCTCTTGATCAAACTCTCGATCATGGCCCCAAACTCTTAGAAATAAGTACAGATCAAATGGAAAGCACCATTGAGGTAGGAAGACAACAAGATGTTACAGAATGTATCGAAAATGTTACTTTTCAGATAGAGACTGCCTTAGTTCCAGAACGAATTGAAGAAGATGGTGAACAGTATGATTTAATCAAAAAGCTATTTTATGGAAAAACCAAGCAAACCATCACCCCAGAAAGTGGTAAGTCCAGAATTTCAGTTGAAAGATTTTTCAGTTTGATTATCAATGTAAGTGATCACCCCAAAGATATTTATGATTCATTGGACAACTACTTCAATGAAGATCTTGTGAATCTTGAAGAGGGGACGGTGAAAAAATCATTAACTATTGAGAGTTTACCTGAAGTACTTCAATTTCATGTACAAAGAGTGTTGTTTGATAGAGAGAGGTTGATGGCGTATAAATCGCTCGAGCCCATTCCATTTGGAGACCAAATTTTCCTTGATCGATATCTTGATACCGATGATGAAGAAGTTCTCCGGAAGAAAGAAGAAGTATTTCAATGGAAATCAGAAATGAAGGAACTACATGCAAAGAAAGAAGAAATTCTCAAGCCAGACCCGGAGACCAATCTTTCAATAATTGATGCATTGCTTGCCACCAAAAAATTTCTTGAGAATAAAATCATGAACCATAGCACGCTTCTGATTAAAGCAGACACCATCATTGGTATTCAAGAGGAGATTGATAACTTGAAAGATGAGTTACAAAAAATCCATAATCGGTTACATACATTACAGGAGAAGGTATCGAATCAATTCAATGGATATAATAAGATTGGGTACTCTGTGTTTGCTATTTTTATTCATAGAGGTGAGGCCAGCTATGGTCATTATTGGGTTTACATCAAGGATCCTGTCAAGAACTTGTTCAGAAAGTATAATGATGAAATTGTCACTGAGGTCCCTATATCAGAAGTTTTCAATTTCAATGAGGGTAACACTGCCACTCCTTACTATATTGTGTACGTTAAGGACGAGTTGATGAAGCAGTACGTTGAACCGTTAAAGAGACATCCTAAAAGCGACTAAGCAGAGATAACGAGACTTCAAGAAAACAAAACCCCAAAATAAGGGGCAAATTAAAAGATCCACATCACCACTACATACTACTACGGGAAATAGCCTTCCCAGCTTCGTATACCTCTTGTTTAAGTAGAAGTAGAAATTCAATAGATATGCATTGCAATGTTTCCTGCACACATCCAGACCCAAACACCTTATCGTGACCAGCACTATCACAATTAGGCGTGGGCACGCACAGCCAAACTTGCCTAATACGCTTAATTACCACTGTTTTCAACTTCAATTGTGGTAATGAGAGCCATTTTCCCAATATTAGCTGCAATTGCGGTGGTTCGAGCCTCTAAAGATCTCCGATATGATTTCGACCGAATCAAGCGAGATGTAATCGTCAATGATGTGTTTGAATTTCCCCAACAAAATTTGGCCGGGCCTAAAGACCCTGAAGAAGATAAATGCCCGCCATGTTTTAACTGTAACCTACCAAATTTTGAATGCACTCAGTTCTCTCAGTGTAATACTTTCACAGGAATGTGTGAATGTCGTGACGGTTTTGGAGGAATGGATTGTTCTCAAGCGTTATGTGGAGCTCTTTCAGATGGCAATAGCAAGCGTCCAGTAAGAAGCGATAATGATACTTGTGGATGTAAAAATGGATGGACAGGGATCAATTGTAATCTCTGTACCTCTGATGATTCATGTGATGCATTTATGCCCGAAGGAATCGAAGGAACTTGCTATAAATCGGGAATGATTATCAATAAATCCCATCAAATGTGTGATGTTACCAATCCAAAAATTGTCGCCATATTGAACGGAAAGAAACCTCAGGCTACATTCAGCTGTAATAAAACTGCCGCTTCTTGTGACTTCCAGTTCTGGATTGCTGAAAAAGAATCGTTTTACTGTGGTTTGGATGAATGTCAGTTCGAATATGATTTGAAGGCTAACAAAACTCATTATAATTGTAAGAAGATGGCTTGTCTGTGCTTGCCTGATAGAATGCTTTGTGGTGAGGCCGGTTCAATTGATATTTCGGAGTTTTTAACCGAGACGATCAAAGGTCCTGGTGATTTTTCTTGTAACATAGCTGATAGAAGCTGTCAGTTTTCTGAACCAAGTATGAATGATCTTATATCTGCTGTTTTCGGTGATCCTTACATCACTCTTAAGTGTAACTCGGGTGAATGTATCCATAAAAGTGAAATCCCTGGGTATGAACTTCCTGATCATAGCAAACTCACCCTAGGTAACTTGGTCAGTATCGTCGGTGTTGTCGTGATTTGTGCCTTCATCGTTGTTACTTCTATTTACAACATAAGTAAGAGTCCCTTGTTCAAAAATTCTTCCGACTACCTGGATTTAGATGATGATAGTAATAATGTCCTTAATGACAATTTCACTCCTGCTACGTTATCGTTCGATTCAATTAGCTATTCTGTTAATGAGGGACAGACTGTGTTGAACAATGTCTTTGGAATTGCCAAGCCTGGAGAGTGTTTGGCTATCATGGGTGGTTCAGGTGCTGGTAAAACTACTCTTTTGGATATATTGGCAGGGAAGAATAAAAATGGTATTGTCTCTGGTAATATATACATCAATGGTAATGTATTAAGTGAAAAAAATTATAAGAAAATTGTTGGCTTTGTTGATCAAGAAGATCAATTAATTCCTACTTTGACTGTTTATGAAACTGTTTTGAATAGCGCCTTGCTTAGATTACCAAGAACGATGTCTTTACGTGCAAAGCAAACAAGAGTACTTGAAGTCCTTAACGAACTCCGTATCCTCAATATTAAAGACCGTGTGATTGGGTCAGACTTCAAGAGAGGAATATCTGGAGGTGAAAAAAGAAGAGTTTCTATTGCATGTGAATTGGTCACTTCTCCTTCAATTTTATTCTTGGATGAACCAACTTCAGGTCTTGACTCATACAATGCTAGGAATGTGGTTGATTGTTTGGTCAAGTTATCTCGTGATTACGCCAGAACTATTGTCTTCACTATTCATCAACCAAGAAGTAACATTGTGTCTTTATTTGACAAATTATTATTGCTTAGTGAAGGTGATTTGATTTATTCTGGTGATATGATAAAATGTAATGATTTCTTCGCCAAGAATGGTTATAAATGTCCCTTAGGCTATAATATCGCTGACTACTTGATCGATATTACTGTGAATCATAAGAAAATCATAAAAATCCCTAATGAAGCAAACGAGGATGCTCATGACCATTTTCTTGAAACCACTTCAACGGATGTTGATACTACAAGGGAATGGGAACATTTTGCTGTTCACAGAGATGAATATAATTATACCACGGTTAATAAGTCTTCTGATGATACAACTTTGATTCAACTCAATAATAAACTTCCTACAATATTTAATGAGTCAGTACTAGCGATCGAACTCAGACAAGAATTAGATGTTATTAGAGAATCCCCTACTGCTATTGAGTTCAAATCATTAAAGAAGGCAAGCTTTTGGAACCAAGTTTTAATCTTGTCCTCGAGAACATTCAAAAATTCATACAGAAACCCAAGATTATTGTTGAGTAGTTACATTCTCTCTTTACTTGTTGGAATTTTCTGTGGCTATTTATACTATAATGTTGCCAACGATATAAGTGGATTTCAAAATAGATTGGGATTATTTTTCTTCGTTCTTGCATTATTCGGATTTGCATCTTTAACAGGGTTGCATTCGTTTTCCACTGAAAGGATTATTTTCATCAGGGAACGTGCTAATAATTACTATCACCCATTGAGTTATTACATTAGTAAAATTCTTTGTGATGTATTACCATTACGAGTATTGCCTCCAATTATTTTGACCAGCATAATGTATCCATTAGTTGGGCTTACTATGGAACATAATGGTTTCATCAAAACCATTTTAGTATTGGTTCTTTTCAATGTAGCCATTGCTAGTGAAGTACTTATAGTCGGAATATTAGTCAGAGAACCTGGAACGTCTACAATTTTAGGAGTTTTGGTGCTCTTGTTCTCGTTACTTTTTGCTGGTCTATTCATCAATAGTGATGACTTAAAGGTTGAAATCAGATGGTTGCAATGGATTTCAATTTTCCACTACGGGTATGAAGCCTTGGCTGTAAACGAAGTTAAAGACCTTATCTTGAAAGAAAAGAAATACGGACTTTCAATCGAAGTCCCAGGTGCAGTTATTTTGACTACATTTGGATTTGACGTGACAGCCTTCTGGAGAGACGTTAATTACTTGATTGGGTGGACAGTTACTTTCCTCGTTGTTGGATATATCTTACTCCATCAATTTGCAGTAGAAAAAAGGTGATTCGCCACAAAACATACCAAAATAGTAGAAAGAAAAGTACTTAAATAGAATAAATGTTATTGAACAATAGTAGTTCCATTTGTAAAGATTGTGCAATCGTCTATTCGGCTCTATATATGTGAAGTAATTGGCGCCTAGCCTTACAGGGCCTTGTGAGTCGAGCACATTTGCTGTGTTACCAGCTTACTGGTGATCTAAATGGATTAATAAATATCTAAATAAATCAATGGTCGAATCTGAATACCTCTTCTAAGTTGACCCACCAGCCCTTCTTGTCTCTGGATCCAGTAGAACCTTCAACCAAGGTTTCTTGCATTTTGTCGGTCATGGCCCACCATTCGAAGTTATCTTTGTCCAATCTACTGGCTTCACCATCTGCTTCCCAATTATCTCCGGTGTATTTAAATGTTGCAATTAAAAGGTTGAATTCAGGAGAATAATGAATAGAGTAATCTTCAATATGATATTTCTTCAAATTGGCAGCAACTGGCTCCCAAACGTGTTTATGACATTCTTTGTACTCTTCCAAGTATTCCGGTCTTAATTTCACGATTTGACAAATTCTTTTTCCTGGATGTTTTTCCGACATGCTTCAAATAATTGCAGCCATTTTTGCGGGGGGTGCTGCTCTTTATATACTGGATTCGGCCGCAATTGCTGCGAATTTCGGCTCATCTTTAGCCCACGCTATATTTGGCCGAATTAGGTATTGATACCGGAAAAACAGTGGGGTTGATCTAAATTTGGATCTAATTTCTTACTAATAAGTTTTCAGGTAGAACTGAATCTTTTTCTTCACCATGGATTCTTCTCCTAATACTCTGCCCTTGGCTCCTGAAATTCACTCGCTTCAAGGCATGGAAATCATTGAGCCTCCAGTAGCTGAAAAAATGGCTCTTCGTAACCCTCCCCGGAATTTGTACCGAGTAATTAACGTTGCCTTATGGACTTTTTCACTTGGGTATGCTGACGCTGCTCCAGGGGCCCTACTCCCCTTCATTGAAAAATACTATGGTCTTAATTATACACTAGTGTCGCTTATATGGATGGCCAATGCCATTGGGTTTTTAATCGTTGCTACTGTAGCTCATAAGTTTCAGAATAAGATGAGGACTTCGCTATTGATTGGATGCTTTCTTGCCATGATTCAGTACGCCTTTGTGGCTGCTGGGTCTCATTTTGCATTGACTGTAGTTGGCTTTCTAATTGGAGGCGCTGGATGTGGTATTTGTCTTGGTCAAAGTAATGTATTTATGGCTAATATGGATAAACCTACGTTTTATCTTTCGTTAAATCATGGTTCTTACGGATTGGGGGCCACCATCTCACCTTTACTCGCCACTGTATTAATCAATAAAGCCAATGTTCCATGGCACTACGTATATTTGATTAATTTAGGATTAATGACTGTTAACTTTGTGTTTGTGTCATTCAGCTTCAAAGGTGCAGACGAGGATCTTAAACCATTTTCTAAAGAAGAAGGCGAAGAAGAGGTGAATAACATTCAAGATAACAATGAAAAGGGTAATCTCACCATGAAGGAAACAATTAAAAATCGTATCACCTGGTTATTGGCATTTTTCATCATGTTTTATCAAGGTTCTGAGGTTTCCATTGCTGGTTGGTGCGTTACATATTTAATCGATTACAAGAAAGGAGATATCAATACTATTGGATATGTTGCGCTGGGGTTCTGGTGTGGGTTGACTTTAAGTCGGCTACTCATAACTCATCCTATAGTCAAACGTTTCGGAGCAAGAAGAAGCTTGATAGTGATGTGTGCCATCACCATTACAGTAGTGATTTTGGCCTGGACCTTGCCTGGAGTAATTGCATCAGCGGTATTTGTTGCCCTTTCTGGTGTTTGGATTGGTCCTTTGTACTCTATGGTCGTTGGTACTTCAGTCAGACCGGGGATGCTTCCTAGAAAGATCCAAGTGACCAGTTTGACCATAATTAGTGCTTTCGGAAGTGCAGGAGGAGCCATCTTTCCTTTCTTAATTGGGTTAATCTCCCAATCTTCTGGGACCTATGTCGTTTTCCCCGTATTTTTATCTCTCTATGCTTCCATGATTGTCATATGGATCTTACTTCCCAACATTGACAGAAACGGCCAGATCAAAAACTTGTGGGAAAGAATCTGGTAGCTAGACTCGAGTATACACTAAAGATTAACTGGAAGATTTCGTTCACCTACTAACAATAGGAATTTACTGTGAATTTGACTGATGTAATACAATTAACCCGATTGTATACGACTATTCACCTACAAAGGAGCCATGTGCTTCGTTCTCTTTGGACATACCCTCTTATATAGTGCTTGGGATATGAATTGATAGAATACCAAACAAACATCAGCACCAAGTAAGGTCTGGCTCATGTAGTTTTACTCCTGACTTTGTTCTCTAGTTATGTATTCGTTTTTAGCAGCCAAAATCCTCAATCTCATATACTACGGACGCACTATATTTGCCGCACTTACTTAAAGCTACTTCCTTACACTAAGCTTTGTTTGCATCATGTCAGATGAAGAAGATTTCCTTTCGGAAGAATCATATGAATTCGAATTTGAAGAAGATGAGGAAATAGACAATGAGGAGTCTGAGCAAGACTATCAACTTGTACGTGATTACTTTGGTTTTTTTGGGTATTAACTCTTCACTAACATGCTATAGGAGAATAAGTATTACAGTGCCAAAGGACTCAAGGATGAATCGCCCATCCAAGCCCTTGAAGAATTCAAGACCATAGTGGATTTGAAAGAAGGTACCACGGAGGAAAATTCCGAATGGATCTTCAAGTCTCTTAAACAAATCATTAAGGTTAACTACAACATGAATCAGTTTGACGCCAGTTTGCACTATCTCCAACAATTAATTGACTTTGTACCCAATGTCAATAAGAATTACGCCGAAGAATCCATTAATCGGATTTTGAACAACTACTCCACTAATCCTAATGGAGACTTTGTCAATAAGTTGTATGACATAATTCTCGATCATCTAGACGACTCCAACATTAATAACGATAGATTGTGGCTCAAAATTAATATGAATAAGTTAAATGGGATGCTTGTTCAGGGCCATTATGACAAATGTCTTGAATCAATTGACCTGATCAAGCAAAAACTTGAAACAGTTTCCGAAACCACTAAGAACTCGTTTAGTTTGGACCTCCTAGCAACAGAAATCGAATGTTATTCTGTAAGATTTAGACAAAACTTGATTAAGTTGAATCAACTCTATTGCCAAAGTGTTAAGGTCACATCTGGCGTTACCCATCCCAAAATAATGGGTGTTATTAGAGAATGTGGGGCCAAAGTTCATTTCTATAGAGGCAATTATGAAAAGGCCCGGACTGATTTCTATGAATGTTTCAAAAGTTACGATGAAGCTGGTTTTGCGTTGAAAAATAAAATTTTGAAATATTTAGCACTTTGTTCATTACTAACGGATAATGAAGTTAATCCTTTTGAGTCTCAGGAGACTCAAACTTATAGCCAAATGTCTGAATATTTCAACTTGATAACCCTCATAAAGGTTTACG
Source organism: Metahyphopichia silvanorum (assembly GCA_030574095.1). Classification (NCBI taxonomy): domain Eukaryota; kingdom Fungi; phylum Ascomycota; class Pichiomycetes; order Serinales; family Debaryomycetaceae; genus Metahyphopichia; species Metahyphopichia silvanorum. Next base: position 44,797 of record JAJMEK010000024.1, read on the forward strand.
ATGAGATGAATTTAACAAAACTTCTACAGGTAAAGCAAATAATTGATGATAGTTGCGATGATTTAGTTGGAGATGAAATTTTTGAATACGCCTTTGTGGAGATAGTAAAGAACTTAAAGTCAAAGTTAGTGATCAGTTACCTTAAGTCATATTCATCTATAAAATTCGAGTTTCTTGCATCAAAACTTCAAACTGAAGTTGATGAGTTGGAAGATTTATTGTTGAAATTGGCAAATAAGGGTAAGATAGCAGATATCAAAATTGATTTTATAAATAAATACATCGAAAGGGCTCCATCTCCTTTCAAGAGATTAAGTATTGATAGCAAAAAAGTCTACAGCAATTTTCAACTACTTAATCTTACTAGTCTAGCAAAGGACAAAGTGAGAAGCCAAACGACCTCCATTTTTGAGCAGGATGCAGCTCCTTCTGTACACACAGTCGTACCCATTCAGAATCGAAAGTTGATATCCAAATTTGTGTTTAATACTAAACCCCCAGATGATACTAGCAAGTTTGAATGGATAGAATTGATAGACTCGTGGGCTAAATATTTACTAAGTGCATTCCCTCCCATTGTGACAGACGAGTTGAGTCAAAAGGATCAGATATTTTCTGAACAACGAGAAAATGTGATTGCAGACTCTAATAAGGAAGAGGATATGCAAGAAGCAGCACCTTCAGGTATTCTAGGGTCCACGTTATCTATGGTTCCAGAGACTCATGACGTAGAAGAGCCAGTGGAACGTACGCTTGCTGATAAAATAGAGGCTCTTCGGCTCTGGAGCAAACAATTACGGAATCACCACGATGATTTCAACGATCTCTACATTGGAATCTAGTGTTTAGTTAGCTACACATATAGATTAGGTTATAGGTAAGAAATTATAATGGAGCCGGTCTTTTGCAACCAGCAAAATGTCGTATATGGTGAAGTAGCATGTCGCAGGTTCCAACGGGATGTCGTAGGCTCCCAAACTCAGTAGTAAATGAGTTGAAAATTTTTTTTTTCCTGCTTACTACAGAAAACGAGATGGAATATACAAATATTGCTAACTATCGTCAATAGTAGCACAATAACCCCATATATGGTATGTTTTCGACACGGTGATTATTCTCAATTGCGTTATCGTCATGACGTATCCACTTTTACAATGTCTTCGGGTACGACTGAAATCAGCTAACACTAAATGAGTGTCAAATGAATAACTTACTAACAAAATTTGGCGCTACCGTTCGTGGTCTTGTTCAGCGCTACCATCTTGGTTCAGCGCTACCATTGTAGATAGCCTTTGGTGCCGTAGATAACCTTCGGAATTAATTGTCGGGATTTATAGAACATTTGTTTCTTACTAATGCCGTTATTAAATTTCTTTTCAGAAGCCACCCCGGAGTCACGTCTTGAAAAACTTCTCAAGACCACGCCAATAGTCGACAGTCATAATGACTTACCCTATTTTCTTCGGATTAAATATCACAACGAGATCGAGGTTAATCCTGAGTTTGACTTCTGTAGTGATGAAGATATGAACCATACTTCATTTCCTAAAATCCGTCAGGGTAAGATTGGAGTTCAATTCTTCTCTGTTTACATGGAATGTCAGTACCCCGACGGGTTGTCTAAGGATTTTAACTTCAAGTCTCATGTAGTTCGAGACACTATTGAACAGATTGATGTTACGGAACGGTTAGTCGACAAGTTTCCGGACTATATGCAACTTATTTCTAATTCTTCAGAAGCCTGGTCTGCTTATCATAAAGGGAAGTTGGCTGTGACCTTGGGAGTAGAAGGTTTACACCAATGTGATGCTTCTGTAGCCATGATTAGGAAATACTTCGATATGGGAGTAAGATATATTACCTTAACCCATAATTGTGATAACCCTTTTGCAACTGCTGCTAGTACGGTCAAGGCTGGATTACCAGATACTGGGTTGTCGGAATTGGGTAAAAAATCTATTGCTGAAATGAACAGAATTGGAATGTTGGTGGATTTGTCTCATGTATCGTACCAGACCATGATTGACACTTTAGAAATTACCAAATCTCCAGTTATTTTCTCTCATTCGTCCGCTTTTTCAATATGCCCTCATTTGAGAAATGTCCCTGATGATGTACTTGCTAAGGTGAAAGAAAATAAAGGGGTGGTTCAAGTTAATTTCTACCCTGCTTTCTTAAGAGATCCTACTAAGCCAGAAGACAGTCCTGTAACCATTGAGGATGCAGTAGATCACATCTTTCATATTGCTAAGATAGCCGGTTGGGAGTCAGTTGGTTTAGGTTCTGATTTCGATGGTATTGATGAGGTTCCAGTGGGTCTAGAGGATGTATCTAAGTATCCTGACTTACTTTTTAAATGTATGGAACGAGGTGCCACTGACGAACAAATCAAAGGACTTATGGGTGGTAACATTATGAGAGTATGGGCTGAAAACGAAAAGATTGCTAAGCAACTACAATCATCGGGACAATCCAAGTTGGACGAACATTGGAAAGCCAGAGAATGGATAACAGAAAATGCAATTATGAATGCTCTTTATAAAATGAAAAACTAAAGATTCATTGAGACTTAACACCAAGCTTTATATAATCTATAATAAATCGGTTTACTTTGTAAAAATTCTTGTTCTTCGGCTTTCTCTTGTTCAAGAACATCCGAATCAAGAGTTAATTTTCCATTGACAAGGTCAATGTCTTCAGCTTTTATATATATGTTGAAGTTACGCTTCCACACTTTGTATCCAATCCAAGATACCAAGATTACTGGCATACCAAGGTAAGATATAAAGAAATCATAAGCGTTAGGAGAAGATCCAACCGGGAATAATGCAATCCAAAATTGAGCTACCAATACTAGACTATTAATTATGAGTCCATAGTATGATCCCAATAATCCAACTTGGGATCTGAAATTTAGTTCCTCCAAATTTCTTCCTTGAGCTTTCATGGCTGCTCTAAACCTTATATGTGATAAATTGATAGACAACCAAGTGAAAATGGATGACAATCCTGACAATGCTAAAAGCCAATTGAATGCATCTTCCTGTTTATCAGAAGCTGCAATGAATGCAAAAAGGCCAAATATGTTTGTAATTAAAATGGCAAATAAAGGTCTTCCCTTTCTATCAATATAACCTGTCCACTTTGGGGCCATACCTTGTTCTGCCAATGAGTTTAGTGATCTTGTACATGCATAAACTGAAGCATTTCCAACACTAAGTACTGAAATTAATATAACAGCATTTATGACGCTGGGTAACCCTCTAATTCCACTATTGACTATACTTATAACGAAAGGAGAAGCAGCAGCATCCACACTGCTAGATCCAAGTAACCTTGTGTCATTATACGGAACCAAACAAGAAATAACTGTCAAACTACCAAGGTAAAAAATGCAAATTCTCCAGAATACTTGTTTGATAGACCTACTCAATGATTTTCCTGGGTTCTTAGCTTCAGAACCAGCCAATCCAATCATTTCAGTCCCTCCAAAACTGAATGCAGCTGTAACAAAGACACTTGCTACTCCTTTAAATCCATATGCAAAAGGGCCGGGGTTTCTCCAGTATTTTCCCCCGATGAATTCGTGGTTTGGGCCACCTCCACAAATCAAGACTATTCCAAGAATGATAAATCCTATGACTGTGACAACCTTAACTGTGCAGAAAATAAATTCTGCTTCTCCATACCATTTCACTCCTAACATGGTGATGCAAAAGACTGTGACCCAAAATATTGCAACAAATATATCCAGGTTTAGGGAAGAATTCCAGTATTTGATAGTAATAGATGCAGCGACTAGTTCCAAAGGAAGGAGTACAAAAAATTGCATGAAGTAATTCCATCCTACTGCAAAACCAACACCAGGCTCAATGAATCTGGAAGCATATATGTTGAATCCACCACTGATAGGATAAGTACATACTAATTCTCCAAGACCTTGCATCGTTGTATACATGGCAGAGGCAGTGATAACCCATGCAATTATTATGGCACCAGGGCCATTTGTAAGAGCCAGTCCACTACCAACAAATAGTCCTGAACCTATGGAACCTCCGATAGCTATCATCTGAAGGTGTCTTGACTTCAAAGATCTGGAAAGAGACGAGTTTGCTGCCTTAATGTTGGCTCTTTGAATGTCATCCAAACTTTCATCGTCAAGAAGAGAATCAAGATTAGGTTGTGCTAATGCTGGCTTGAAAGAGTCTTTGAAGTTTCCCCATATACTAGAAGGATTTTGTGAGTACACTTCACTAGTTGTTTGACTTCGAATATTATTGATTTCTTGAGTACTCTCTTTATCGGATTTCATATTTCAGACAATTCTACAAGATAAAAACTAAAATAATAAACTACATGACAAATTTTGCTTAGAGATGTGTTTCAGATGAATTGCAACATTATTTAAGGCATATATTCAAATGAGTCACTCTCGAACGGTATTTATCCTTAGTAGTTTTGGTAATAGGCAATCACGAACGAGATGCCGCAAAAGTTTTTTGCAGTCACCATTTGCGCAGGGCATTTATCCCCAAAAGGAATGTTCCAGCGATGGGCCAAGACAGCAATATTTAGCGTACATTAATTTGAGTTTGTATATAAGTTAGTAGACATAAATCATTAGAATACGGTTAGGAGTATTTTGATGATCTGGAGTTTCTGTTCCAGGCTCCACGAGTTCTCATGTTAATTTTACCAAAACATGAGTCTTTAGGTATGTTAGCTTGATAGTCAGGTCTGTCGCAGTAGGATGGTTTTACATTAGAATAAGCTTTGTAAATTGATTCTGGAGCCCAAGTTATACCGTCTCTTTCTGGGTTCCTTCTTTGTCTTAAAGGTCTCTTTAAATAGTCTCTTCCTTGACTCTCCAAGAAACTGTCTTCAAACTGGAATTCCAGTTGCACTGTCTTTTTGACTTGTTTGTGAATCATATATGGATCACAATAACTCTGTGGTTTCAAAGCCAATTTATGATTAGTATATATGTTTCGATTGACTTTGTACATGTATATACTTCCGACTAGCTTGGTTGTTTTCTGGGAAGTCACATTTGGGTCTTCAGAGCTTGCTAACGTTTGTTCCTCCTGGGGATAAACTTGACTATGGCCAATCCTATATATAGGTTGTTTTTGAATTGTTTCATTAGCCAGTGGAATGATCCAATTTTGAATATCTTGAATCTCTTCTAGTACATGTTGATGGAAATATTGTTCATTATTATTTGTACTCAATTCGGGATTGTGAACTTGGTTGAGAAACTGTACGTCAGTTGACGGCACATATTCAATTCCGTGATCTTGTGCCGGCTCTTGAAGAAAATTATCCAAGCCACCCGTCATTATCTCTCGTAATATATTGTCTGAATAATCCATGTTAAAAAGAGTTCAATACGATAACTGGGTATTCATAATATTTTCCTATATAATATAATAGGCCATGCGTAGTAGCATAACATTTCGCAGCCATTTATTCAGCATATAAGCAAGATCATACATTAATAACTTTTAATCTCATTCTCGTAATAATTTTGTAACTGTCTAAGTCTGACTTCATAAAGATAAGGCTCTTGCTTATATTTGAAAAGTTCATCGTTTTCAAAATTAATCAAGAAATTTTCAATGTCGATCTTGTCGATTATTTCCAACCTGTTGAATTCATGTTCATAGTTCAAATTACTCCTACTTTTTAATATCGACACCGGTTCTTCAAGCTGGGAAGACACCGCTGTCTTGATTGATATCCAACTTAGTGAGCGACGTAGAGGAGAAGCAGCTATTTTTGCTGTAGGTACTACTTTAGGAGACTGGGGTGGACTTGGATATGTACTAAATGAGGAAAAAGATGGAGAACAGGATTCAGAAGAAAATATCAAGCTAGAATCTTTATGAAAAACTAGAGTATCCGTCATTTTTTTAAATCTGATTTTATTTCTTAGGTTTCTTTTCCTTCTTGCGCTTTCTTCCAAAGAAGAAAAGCTACCTGTAAGGGATGCTTGATACCTGTAAGAGATGTCGTTACTTTCGACTTCGGATGTGTGAGAAGGGTATAAGAAATCCTTTATTCGAAAGAAGAAAGCAGGTTTGAATTTGGTTTTTAGCTCAGATTTTATAGAATCTCTTTCATTTTTGGGAATATCTGATTGTAAAGTATCCCAGAAACCATCTTTGTAAATCACTTCATTGTCACTATCGTTGTTTGAGTCCTCCCAAGTTTCATCATCAAAATTTAAGAAGAAGTCATCTAGATTGGCAAGCTGTTGAAGATGGACATTCAAAGAATTTATGTCGATGCTGTTTTTCACCTTGATATCTGGTTTGTGAAGACATATCTCAACCTCGGGATCTCTTTTAAACTTATTGTAGATGTCTAGCACAGAAACGTCAATAGTAGGAGACGCCATGGAGAACAAACAGGATTGAACAGCTTCATTATTTTTGCCGGAAGATATGGTCACTTTATAGGGGTTTTTGGATGGGGTGAAAGCTGGACAATATGGCATTTGATGCCTGATAGCGAAGTTTAGCAAAAAATATCAATGGACCCTTAGATAATAAGTTCGCAAACGGCTGCAAAAAATCTCGAAAGATTTGCACCAGCATAACCGAGTCGTGTGCATCTGCAAAGGCGGATTTTAATGCATGGAAAGTCATCTGTCCCAAAACTGTAACGAAATGACAAAAACGGGAGTAACAAGCTCACATGGTATCATATGACTTATTGTGGCAATAGGAGATGGAATAAGCGACGTGTTTGTGAGATTCGCTGTTTATTGTTGTAGTTTAAAGGGCTTCATGAGGCACAGTCGCAACTTTAAGGCACCATAATCGGTTTATACGAGAAACCCAAAGAAAAAAACCAAGTGTTGGGTGACAAGCAAGTACAGAAGACCCAATTAGACTGGGTTTTGGGGCTAAAAAAATTTTGTATACTTTTTGCAAACTACGATCAAGATGCACAACAAAGATATTTTTTAAGAAAGTGACGCCAGTTTTTGGAAAATCTGCGGAATGTCTGCAAAACAACAAAATTGACAATCCGTAAATTCACCACCATCTACAACCTTAACACTTGAAGTCAACATACAGATCCCACATACCAACCATCAGGATACATTCCCTACATATTGATAGAGTTACAGCCTCGATCAATGGGCTGGTGCCAATACCTACCGGCAGAAATGGAAGGAGGTCGTGCATCGCACCGTGTCTTAGAATGGTTGCAAAGAGTTGCAACGACAATAAGATAGAAGGGACAATGCACAAGTGCTGCTACGAACAATGGAGATAAGCACCGTGAAGGGACAGACGATAAACAAGAGACGAAATAGAGAAAACATGGGAGTTTGGAAATACACCACAAGAATAAGTGGAGAAACCTGAATTAGGAGAAGAAAGAAGTTTACGGAGAACAACCTCCTTAAAATACACAACGGCTCCATGCACGCCATGCATCTCATCAACTACCCTGAACACAACTTATTCCAGTATGATGAAACAGCCATCAGGAAATCCCACCAATTCGCCCGACAAACATCCAAACTACCCCATTGAACCATGAATTTGGCCGTCGCACATGGTGCCCATGGAGCCTTGCTTATCAGCAATTAAGCCGAATTGTCCCGTCCGAAGCCCCCGACAAAGAATTATCGTCATGAGCAACTCATCGGAATCACCACCCGGAATGATTACCCAAGACTCCGGCATGATTACCCAAGACTCCGGAAGAACTCCCATCACGGCCAGAATAACCCGAGCTTTGTTCCTTTTCCAGGCAGAGGGAATGCTTGGCCCCAAATGGTGCGATGTGCTCGTAAATCCGAAGGTCTCTCGTCGTAAGCAGCCACAAGCGAATGCACAACGTCACACAACGCCATCAGCCCAGGGAAACATATTGAACATTCCTTCCATAACCCAAGGTAAAATGCCTTGATATGCTATTAATAACTTCATAAACAACCTCCTCCGTGCTACACGAGTGTTTTGCATCCGTGCCCCCTTCGCTTATATACGCGCAGAATCAATCGGCCGCCTCATCGATTTTCCCGCCCCAACCATTGCTCATTACGTAATGAGGGGGCCCGGCCCCTTTCCTGGTCTAGATCTTCCAGGGCATTCCAAGTAGTTCCACTACGCCTGGTTTATCAAATAAATCTTTGCTATATATAAGCCAACGTTATTGCTGAAATTCAAGGAAAATCTTGAAATTGTCATGTGAATCATGTTGGACAAACAATCCATACTTTCGTCGTCTGATCCGGCCTCTCCATTCTACGTGAATATTCCGGCCCATGATTCCCGTCCTATTGACCAATTGGTGTTATACTTCAAATTTTGGAAAACTTTCATCAAATCTCTTATTTACTACTGTAAAGAGCTTTGCCTAATTAAAGAGTTCGATGCTAATTTGAATTATCAACTAATTAATTCGGTCCAATTTCCTGGGTTCAAAAACCTTCCTGGTAAATATACCGCTTTGCTGGAACAGTTGAATTCTCCATCTAATTCTAATCTCCCTCGAAATGACAAATCTACTCCTTCGTTGTCCAAACCTCCAAAGGAATTGAAAAAATCGGGTTCGAATTCAAGCTTATCAAGCTTAAACGATGGGAATGTCACTCCTCCTGATTCCAAACGTCCCATTCTATTTAAAACGAAATCAAACCAATCCTTCTTGAAAGGCAATAATCACCATAAGAGAAACGCATCTCTCAGTAAATTGGGGTCTACGCCTCCTTCTCCAAATGAAGGTGAAATTCATTTGTTGCAACAGCAGAAAAAATCGTCTCTGGATCTTAAAAAACCATTAAATGATGTACAGGTTCCAAGTCACTTCTTCCCAGAAGACTCCATTTTCAACAATTTAGCTCCCGCTTTGATTAACCATCATTTCCAGCTTTATCAATCCCAAATTAAATTCCATCGTGAACTTCTTTCCAAAATCATTCCAAGACTAGAATCTCTTTTGAAGAATCTCAGTTCTAAGATCAAAGAGATCAGATCCACTTTGAAAAACGACTCATTTGCAAATCCCCAATTAATCAAGGAAATTAGTAAAACTGGAAAAATCCTAAGCAACTATATGACGTCAATCGAGCGTTACTCTGGTGAACATCCAGTCTTGAAACGTAGACCAATCGATGCATCTCTTCCTGGAGATGATGAAGAAGGTGGTGTTCTAGATGACCCATTCTTGGTCAAGCTCCAAGTAGATTACCAACTCAAGAATCAATTATTACATGAGAACTATATGTTTGCATCCTACGTGAATCTTCAAAATATTTCCAAAGACTTACTTACTTATGTCATGAAAGATTTAAATTACATTCTCGATAAAGTTAGCAAACTTGTATCACAAGAATCTGTTTATTCTTCTAATAATACCTCAGACTTCATGGCAATAAATCTACTTAACATTTTGAAAAAAGCTGTTCCTCAGGTCTCCTCCACTCATGATTGGGAACATTTTGTTCTGCATGATCCTAATTTTATCAATGTTTATCGTTCGACTGAAAACTCACCTAAGAGAGAAATTAGGAATTTTAAATCAATTCGCATTCCTTATGCTGATTCCATTCACAATAAGTGTTTACGATTTGGAATAATGTATAAGAAGCTGAAAATTTTGAAGAACTATAATTCATTTTATTATGTTCTCACTTGCAACTATCTTCACGAGTACAAGATCGAAAAAGAAAATGGTGCTACGTCTCCCAATGAACCAGCTCCTAGAAAACTCAAAAAAGATAAAATTGGAGGTTTTATTGGTCATGATGACATTCCAATCAAATCTTACAATTTGAATGAATATAGCATAAAATTAAAAGACACCAAGGGCTGCAAATTCATAATGTTCAAAACTGCCAACTCTTCTCAAAAATTCACTTTTAAGTGTAGTCAAGAGTCGGAATTTGAAAACTGGTTCAATGATCTTACAGAGCTACTTAAGTTTGGTACTGATCATCTTCAGAGATTTGCTTTTGTGGAAGAAAAGATTGAACTCAGAGAGAAGGAACAGAATAGACAGAAAGGAAATAAGCCTAAAGAAAACAATACTCCTAAGCATAAACCTATGAGTCTTAACTTAAGCTTGGCTTCGCAACATATGGATCAATCTCTTACTGGAATATTTACTCCTAGGGTACATACTCCTAGTGGCAGTTCGGATAATGTTGAAAACAATGTATTTGAAAATACCTTCAGTTACGATATTCCTTCGAATTTATCTTCACCCAGATTGTCACCACAAGGAGGAGTCAGTACACTACCAGCATTAATCGCTACATCTCCAATGGGAATGCTGTCACATTTAGGATCTCCAAATGCATCCTCAGTGAACTTTGGTTCTTCAACAAGTATGGGTACAGGTAGTGGAACCGGATCGAATCAAGCGTCCACTACAGAATCTTCAGTTCACCAATTGGAGCATGAAAATTACTTGAAGTTACAACAAGAAGTTCTTCGTCAACAACAGGCCATTCTCAGTTTAAAGATTCAAGAGGCGGAACAGAAAAAGCCCGAAGAGCCCAAAAAGGTGGAGAGAGCAAATCACTATTTCATTTCACCCAACCAATCCAATGGTTCACGAAACTCGTCCAATGAATCTATAAGTTCAATGATCCATCAATCTTCGTCCAACATTGAAAAATTGATCAATAATACTCGTGGAGCCATGGTTCCTAGAGGTGATGTTCCTACTTTTCTGTTGAACGACAGTGATACCCTTTTAGCAGAAACTGCCGACAAAGAAGATGTGCCTCGTGTACTCATCAGCCACAGCGACGAGCAGTAGATATCTATTTCCAATAGTAATATATGATTTATGTACATTCACCAGCTTAGTAGCAACAAGGTTTTGCAGTCACTGCCCGTTTTGGGGTACGGGTGCCCACAAAAAGATGATGACCCACGTGATTCTTGGCGCATGTGATCGATGACCCAAAGGTTGCTTTAAAAGTGAAATTTAAACCACAAATAAATTCCATTGACAATTGTTGAAAATGTCATATTCCACGGCGGTCAAGAAGCACGAATCGGCAATTGCATCTGATGTTGAAAGTGATGGCGATGTAGTTGAAAGTTTACCTAATCCACCCATCAGAAGATCATCCTCGTTATTTTCATTGTCTTCAAACCAAGAACCATTACCAAGACCCGATGAAAAGGAGTACCAAAAGTTTTTAGACGATGACCGTCACTTTAGTTTGATTAGAAACTTACACATGGCAGACTTCATCACATTATTGAACGGATTTAGTGGTTTTTACTCCATTATTTCTTGTTTAAGGTATGCATTAACCGGTCAATCTCATTATATTCAAAGAGCCCATTTCTTTATTTGTCTAGGATTATTCTTTGATTTTTTCGACGGTAGAGTGGCTAGAATTAGAAACAAATCATCATTGATGGGTCAAGAATTGGATTCTTTGGCTGATTTAATTTCTTTCAGTGTTAGTCCGGCTATTATTGCTTTCGCAATTGGATTTAGATCCACTTTTGACGTGTTAATGTTACTGTTCTGGGTATTATGTGGATTAACTAGATTGGCCAGATTCAACGTGAGTACCAACAAGATTCCTAAAGATAAATCCGGTAAATCAAAGTATTTCGAAGGATTACCCGTACCATCTAACCTTTTCTGGGTGATTTTCATGGCTTACTTGGTGAAGCAAGATTTAATTCTTGAAAACTTACCTGGCCTTCTTATTTGGAAAGATACTTTTGCTGAATTCAATGTCATCTGTTTGGGTTTCGTTATCCAAGGGTGTGCTGAAATCTCCAAATCTTTACATATCCCTAAACCATAAGAAGTGGTTACCTAAAGGAAAAAAAATCACTATTCTTGATTCAAATTTACTGTTTTTCATTAGCTTAAAAATTTATTTACTTATATAGTCCAATAACTTCCATATTTGTGAAGTCGGTCTCTCCCAATTTACCATTTTGTAACTGGTCGTAGATATCTTTACTGAAATTGTAAGGATCGAGAATTCCGATTTTATCGGGACTGAACCCCAATTTATGGTCTCGTTGACTAATTTCTTGCATTTGACACGTTTCCCAAAACACATTATGAATCTTGGCATACTTAAACATCCAGTTAGCACGGTATTTCCATAGAAGCTGGGCTCTATCACTTGGTTTCAGCTCATTAGTTATACCTATTTTGGCTAATTCTCGGTGGAACAGAGATAGTAGTCCTAGTAGTTCTGGGTTGGTTCCTATTCTGCTTATGAGTTGGGAGCTTTGCTGCTCCACTGAAGTACCCTGTACAAGCTTTAGTTGTTCAGCATCTACCCGTTTTACGTAGTTAAGAGCATAAGTTATTCTCTTCAACATACTTACAAATCCATCTCCATATTGGCTCGTGTCTCATACTGTTGCAAAAAAGTCGTGCGCAACCCACCCAGATCAAGCCAGGGGCACCAAATAAACAGCAATTGCTGGGTGTTAAACAGTCCTTCTCAGCTTAAACTAGTCTTTGGAGTATGTTAGATGTCTGAACATCTTTTCCAATAGATTAGTTTAGTTGGCTAACTATGATGGTGGACACCGGCCCGATGCTGGAAACAATGTCGCATTCATAATGGAAAATGTCGCGGCTCTCATCTGACGCTGGGGTGAAAAAAATCGTTGACACCATCTGGCACCTTCTTAGCAAATAATCTCATTATGTTCTTCCGGTCTCTTACCAGAACTGTACCAAGAGGTACAGTTGGCCGGTTATTGCCAATCAGAAATGCACGGGTTTTACAGACCAGATTGCAAATTGCCAATTATTCCGAAGGTAAGAAGAAACCAGAGTCAATTCTAACTGACGATTTACTTGCCAAAGCAGGATTTGAAGACGCAAATAAGCAAGAAAATAATGAAGGTAAAGACTCCGAAAATCAGGAAAAGGAGTCTTCCGATAAAGAAGGATCCAAGGACCGTCGTCGTAAAAGAAGACAAACTTCAAAGGACTTGCAAAGAGAAAGATATGCCAACTGGTTCTATATTTCAACCTTGATATTTGGAGTTGGTGGTGTTGGATATATGTCGAGAAACTGGGATTCTGAAGAAGAACAAAAAAAATTGGAAGCCGGACAAATTAACAATGGATTTGCTCCTTCTGATGTTTACGGTAGATTAAGTAAAAGACTTGGATCTTTGTTCACTTTCTTTTCTGAACCAGTCTTTGAAAAATTGTTACCTCCTCCTCCCCCTGAAGCCTACCGTCGTCCATTAACTTTAGTATTAACCCTTGATGATTTACTTATTCATTCAGACTGGGACACTCAACATGGTTGGAGAACTGGTAAAAGACCCGGATTGGATTATTTCTTGGGTTACTTATCTCAATACTATGAAATTGTTATTTTTGGATCCAATTATCAAATGTATTCTGAGAGAGCCGTTGCTAAATTAGATCCTTTGCACGCTTACATTTCTTATGCATTATTCAGAGAAGGTTGTCGTTATAAAGATGGTAAGTTGATTAAAGATTTGAACTTGCTCAACCGTGATTTAGGAAAAATTATTATGATTGATGTTGAAGAAGATCCAACTTCTTTACAACCAGAAAACTCGATTGTTTTGAAACCTTGGGATGGTAAACCAGATGATACTTTAGTCAAGTTGATTCCATTCTTAGAATTCATTGCTACTCAACCTATCAAGGATGTTAGACCAATTTTAAACACCTTCACTGATAAGTCTAAAATTATTGAGGAGTTCACTGAAAGAGAAAAGAAGTTGAGAGCCAAATGGTATGAAGAGAATAAGCATTTAATTGATGGTTCGAAGCGTGTGCAAAACATCTTAGGTAATTTAATGGGAGTAGAACCAACTACTGGTTCTTCGGGTCCAAAAATGCCATTAGATGTTATTAGAGAACATGGTCAATTACAATATGAACATTTCCAAAGATATTTGAAAGAAAATGCTCCTAAATTTTTAGAGGAAGAGCAAAAAATGAAAGAAGAATTCGGTAAAGTTACTTTGAACAAAATGCTTACTGAAGGTATGCCAACCGCTGAAGATGTTGCTCGTGCTCAAGCAGAAAGATTGAAGAATGAAAGTCAGCAAAAGTAGTTGTTCGGCTGAATGGTGTATATAATGATCTGTAAATATCTCAAATGAATGTACTTGTTTAGTTCAAGTGACTGGGTTTTAGCTTATTAAATAGATTTCTTTTACGTTTATTCTCTACTTCTATACTTATAACTAAGGTTAGGTACCGATTCCGGAACCATAATCGGGTTTCGCACGCCACGCAATACAAAGAAAAAAAAAGCCAGTACCCCGAATTTCACTTTCAACTAACTTCTTTCGTTAACATAGAAGAGAAATAGGCGTTTGAAAACTCACTGGAATCACGGAAGCCCAATATCGTTTACAAGTGGAAACAAAATCGTATACTTCCAGACCTTTAGCTCATAAACATCGAGCAAATCATCTCACAACCAGTAGGGTAAGATCATCAAATATAGTAGACATTTTTCCCGGAAAAAAAACCCATCTTGGCCCCTGAACCATTCAAGTTAACCGAATTTTCAAACTCCGGTCCCCTTTCGGCATTTCATTAGTTGTTATTGTCTATGGTACGTATCTCTATTTGTTTTATTACTGAGTTGAAAATGGCACTGCGCACGACCGGACGTGATTGGCTACGAGCAAATTTCCCTGATGGAAAAGATAATGGCAGGTGATCCTCGGAGGAACGTGAAAAATATGAGGCAAAGAAAAAATTATCTGATCAATCAGTATTTCAGCCAATCACTATCCCGGAGCTTTGTCTTTTTTTTTTTTTTTGAGTCAGTAATTTCTTTTCTTCACATTTTTTTAAAGAAAGGACTAGGCTTTTTTTCCAACTTAGGGGACATTTTAATAGCAAAGATAATTACTAACCTTATAGATGTCAACTAAAGGACCAAGTATTGCGCCAGCACCTTCACCTGGGGCTACTATTGCGGTTAAAATCAAGCCAGAATCACCAGCTGCTAATGTTTCACAGATAATCACGTCAAAAGAATGGGTGTTACCTCCCCGGCCAAAACCAGGCAGAAAACCAAGCGTTGATACTCCTGCTTCAAAGAGAAAAGCCCAGAATAGAGCTGCTCAAAGGGCTTTCAGAGAGAGAAGAGCTACTCGAGTGCAAGAATTGGAAGAAAAATTAATGGAAGTGGAGAAGGAAAAGGAGGTGAAAGAAATGGGTCTTGTCAATACCATCAATAAGTTGAAAATTGAAAATCAATTTCTTATGAAGTCTCTTGATCAACTCAGAAACGAAGTAATGCAAATAAAAACATCAACTTCTTCAGGCTCAAGTTCTTCTAATATTCTTTCTGCTGCTTCCATGAATACAGGTGGCTCTCCTGTTACAGTATACAACCCCCATCAACAACTTAACATCATCAAACAGTCTCCAATGAATTCTGGTGCATCCCCAGCTTCATCGTCATCATATTCTGTTCAACAAATATCTCCTGCCCCATCGGCCGATTCTCCACCTTTGCATCAACATCATATTCACGCCCGTCATTCACATTCCCAATCACATTCTACTTTGACTCCACTCTCCAATAACACTACACCGGACAAGCTCATTAATGCTAATAATAATAATAACAGTAATAGTAATAATAATGATGATTTTGATTGTGGTATTTGTCTCAAAGATGAATGTTTATGTGCTTCTGTTGGGTTAAAAGATCCTATCCCTAATACTCAATCATTGGAAGAAACAATTAACTCTTTCAAACCAATGGCTGCAGTTTCCTTGAAACGCAAGAGAAAATCTGATGTACAAGAGATCGATTTCACAAAGAAATTCACTAAAAAACCAATGCCAGACTTAAAAAAGTTTAAGAAACCTTCTGTGTCCCATGAAAACCATAATATATTTTCCTCATCCATCGAAGGAAAAAGAGTAGAGGAACATGGAGAATTCAATGAATCTTCTCCGGTTGAAAATTGTGGATTTTGTTCCGATGACACTCCTTGCGTCTGTCGAGAAGCTGCTAAGGAAGCAGCTCGTTTGAATGAAAGCTTAAACCAAAAACAACCAGAACCGGAACCAGAATATGAACCAGAGGTGGAAACTTCCTTGCCTCCAATTCAACATAATAACGCCAATAACTTCCGTACCACATCTCTTCCTGTGATGCATCCAGGACCTTCTGTGGAAATCCGTGAAATACAAAATTTAACACCAGGGGCAGTGCCTACTGTGGTGAAGTCTCCATCAAAAGAAAACTCTGAAGGTGGATGTACTGGAAATCCAGGTACATGTCAGCAATGTCAGACTGATCCAATGTCAACTTTGTTTTGTGCAACAGTCGCCAACAAAGTTAAAGAAGATGAAGAGGAAATGATTGACTCTCAATCAATGAATTCTCCTGCTAAATCTATAGGTTCGCCAGCCCCTCCAAATTTGTCTCGAACAGGATCTAAAACAAACCTCCCCGTATTAACTACTCCATCTACGCCAATAGCTACTACCCCTGGTGGATCTGTAGCTCCAAGCGGAATGTTCATTCCTTGTGCTGACGCTTATAAGACATTGTCTAGGCATAAAAAGTTCAATTCTGTTGACTTTAGTACATTGGTGGGAAAGTTAACTACTCGAGGCATGCAAGTCGAAGTACAGAGTGTGGCTAATGTCTTAAGAGAGCTTGATAGAAGGTTGTACAATTAATCCTTCAATGATTCTCTTTATATTTACGTTGTTATATAATGAAATTTACGGTTCACGGTACTTTTATTCCTTGTAGTGTAGTTTATACTTAGAGATTTCTCAAGTATTAATATCGTCATTTTTTCTTCGCATCCATTTTTTTGCATCTCATCTACAATCTATTAACGCTTTATAATGTTTCTACGAGATATTTGGCGTGGCCAAAAGGTGATATCTAGTCGTTTGATACGTATACGACTTTATTCTTCATATTCTTCTAAAAAAATCAGTCCAAGGGCTAAAAATGACTTTAAAGGCAGGCCTTCGGTTGTTACTAAGTCGAATTTGAAGAATACTTCATCAAAGCCGAAATTTGCATCAAGAAAAAGTTCTTCTTTTAAGAATTCCAAGAAGACCAGTCAAGGTAGTAATCCATCACTTTCCATTATTACCCCTGAGGTCCGTCAAGCTATACGGGCTACACAGAAGCAAATAAAGCAAAATAAGCAAGCAGAAGTACGAGATGATGAAGTCGAAGATATCCCCAGTAAAAAGCTTGAACAGGTATTCAATAAATTGAAAAAAGATAAATTTAAATCTCAAGAAATGTCTTCTAAAAACTCGACCCAGGCGAACGATGAAAACGCCAATGAAGTTAATTCTCGATCCGATGAAGATGCTTTGACAACGAACATCGTTGAGTATTCTGTGAATCCACGGCAAGAAGAGTTTTTGAGTTTGAAGAAACTTGATAGTCACAAGATACCTCGACTAGCACATAAACTAGACAGAACATTGTTCTCACCAGGAGTCCATTTCCTTCAAGATCCAAGAACTAGAATCTATAATTTTACTCCATACCTTAAACGTATCATTAAACCAGAGGATTTCAATTTTGAAATCACAGATAGCTTTGTGCATGTTTCTAAAGACACTTCGTTGCTTGATGAAACCATTAAAGCGAAAAAAAAGTTCTATTCGTCTACTTCATCTATGACATCTACGCTATCACAACTCTATTTATTCCTCAATAATTACGAAAGAGAAAACACAAATCGGTTTAATTTCCCTCCCTTGAGTAGACGAGTCGTCTCCGTCCCCAGCAGCATAGTCGTTTGTCCTAAAGGCAAAAACGAAGAAGGGAAAACTGTCTATTCTATCGAAGCTGATAAGTCTTCAGATGAGGAAAGCTTGCTACTGGTTATGGGTCACTGCCTAGAAGCTTTCCTTACCACCGAAGAAGAACAGTTTGCCAAATATGACTTGAGGAAGAACAGTGATACTTCTTCCCTGGAAAAAAATGAAAATATCTATAATTATGCTCTGGTCGGAAACTTTGTATTAAGATCTCAGCTTGATTGCTATGATGACAGATTACCTGGTAATGGAACTTTTGATCTCAAGACTAGAGCCGTATGTGCTATCAGATTTGATAGAGATAATCCAGATTTGGCCAATAATACATATCAGATTTGGAAACAAGATGGGTTATTTGAATCATTTAGTCGGGAGTACTTTGATTTGATTCAGACAGGTGCTTTACTCAAGTACGCGTTCCAAGCACGCATTGGACAAATGGATGGAATATTCGTTGCATATCATAATATCAATTCATTTTTTGGATTTGAATACCTTCCGTTAAGTCAAATTGATCAAGTGTTTTATTCATCGTTTCAACAGAAAAAAAATAAAAAGATTAAGAGTCTTGCAGATCTTAACGATTCATTACCTTCCTTTTGGGCCGAACTGCAGTTTAAAATGTCCATTAACATGCTTGAAAATATCATTGAAACAGTTCTAGAGGATTTAGCAAACAGTGAAGAATATGGTGGGGAGCAAACTTCATTTAGGTTGGTACTCAAAGCAGTAACTACTAATAGTAATTCAATGACTTTAAAGGTGATGGCAGTGCCCTTGTCAGAAAAGAAAATCAGCGAAATGAATAAACTCCCCGAGTTACTTGGGGTAAGTTACAATGAAACTTCAGCCCAAGTTAGAAATGAAAAATTACAGGAGCATTCTAAGAGACTTCAAGAATTTAATGAGTCAACCGTGAAGGATTCGAAGATTGGGGTATTGAATTACACTATCAAATATCAATATGTAATCAACGGCAAAAAGATCATGAACCCGAAGTATGCATATCCAAGATCAGAGGAAGAGAAGATAGAACTCAACTATTCCATTAAAAAGTCTAATAGTAGGACTGGTAGGACGTATTTATCCATGCTTAATACTTCAGCCGAGTTGTCAAAATCTCAGTCACGGCAAGCTTCTGAAATAAATGAATTGACCAAAGAGTACAATGAAGAACACAAGGAAACGGTGAATGAGGGACACCTTGAAATCAATGATAAAGATAAATCTAATGTCTTCAGGCTCTACTCGGCGATAGGGAAAGCTCGTATGAAATTGTGGGAACAACAGGATAACGAACCAGTGATCTATGAACCTAAATCGGCTCATGACACCTAGATCACATATATGTACATACATTCGCATATTATACGTCTCAGCGAACTCAGTGTAGCGTAGTTTTAGGTGATGATCTTCACAGAGCACGTAGCATTCATCATCATTACAAATTACATCAAACCTACAAAACAATACAGCACCATGCCACACTTTCTCCTTGACATGGACATCCTGGCTTTCATTCCCACCAAGACCGATATTGGAAGTAGGGTGCCAGTGTCTTCTCGGTGCTAGTATGGCAATGGGTAGTAATAATGGTTGCGAAATGGCTCGGATCAGCGGCACAGATTCGTCCATGCATCTACGCATGGAAGCACAAAAATTCGCCAGGGACTTCCACATTCGGTAATCCCAAAACGACTCACCTGGAAACCTCCAGAGGTGAAAGTTGGCCAAAGCCCAGACGTTCACGCCAAGCTCATCACCAGATGGCATCCCTCATACGAAGTTAGTATGGCGGTCTAGCGATGCAAAATCACCACTTTTGTTTAAACTTCCGTAGAACCCTGAAGCAACGATGACTCAACAAGAATCTCCCCTCTCTCCTCCAAAAGGCCACGATGATAAGCGGACACAACGGATAATCTCAGATATTCGTCGCTTAACCACAGTGATGGTCCAGGAATCCCTTTACTCTATTAGTAAATGAGTTGTTCCGCCCGACCGTCCCTTCATCCGATGCACCACGTGAAATTCTCGCGTCAAGTGATGATTCATCACGAGCTGCCATATATAAGCCAAGATAAGCCTGAAAAGTTCCAGCTTGTAACAAAATTTTCACCTTACTATTTATTTATTCAACCATAGAATACTTCGTTCATAAGACACACTTATACCCACTATGACAATACCGACAAGGCAAATATCGTCCCCTTTAAACCACATTACGTCATCGTCTTCCATCTCATCAGTGTTTAGTTCTTATCCTCTGGATATCACACCCATACACCAGGAACATCTTTTTGAAATAGATGAAGTCATTAGAAGACTTAACAAAGCTGTTATCATACTTGTGGGGCTTCCGGCAAGTGGTAAAAGCACTATATCAAAACAATTAGCTGAATTTTTTGAAGACCACCATCTCAAAACAGGAATATATAATGCTGGGAACATCAGACGTCAATTGCACCAAGAATTTAGTGGGGCAGACTTTTTCAACCCAGACAACGAAGTTGCTTCTAAACAACGTGAAAATTATGCTGCAATGGCTATGGAAAATCTTCTTTCTGATTTAAACGATAACAGAATCAATATCGGGTTCTTGGATGCTACAAATACTACTAAATGTCGTAGACGCAATATGATGAAACTTATTGAAAAGTCGGAAAGCGACGTTTCCAGTATAATTGTGTTGGACATTCAATGTACTGATGAACTCCTTTTCAATTACAATATCAATGGTAAGGCTTTCAATGCTGATTATAAAGATAAAAACTACCATCAGTCAATCCAAGACTTTAAACAGAGAACCGAACATTATTTCAAGGTTTACGAGCCCATTACAGCTGAAGAAATACAATCTTACAATTTGGCTCTTTATGCACAAATGATAAACGGTGGTAATGAAACAAAAATTATTAAAGGCAAAAATTACAATGGAATCTGTGATTTGCTTGAAGAGTTTATTGAAACTTATTATGATATCCAAGGTGAATACTATTTGGAGGCAGCTAAGACGTTTAATGGCTGTATCAAAAATATTTGATACCTATTAATTATAGTACATATATAGAGATTAACGATTAATGATAATGAACATACTTATATTGATAAACCTGGAATCATTGGACCCTTTTCCTCTGAAACTGTAGTAGTATCTGATTTAGCAGGTTCAAACACAGCATTGATGTTATTGTTGACAGCAAAGTACCAAGGACCATTCTTATCATTAGTATACAATGGATCTTTCAAAGCATTTGGATCATTCGGTCTTGCTCTTGACCAAAATCTAGCAGATCTGTCAGCACCTGCTGAACAAAGTAAGTGACCTAATGGATGATATTCAAGTGCATGTATGGCCTTTTCGTGTGCATAAGGAATTGAATGTATTTGAGTAAATCCTGAAGTAGATGCAGTGGATGCAGTGGTTGATAAGTTTGAGTTAGATTCATCTTTCAAATTTACTCCGTCGGCAATATGAGCATCAAGTAAGTATTGATTCATCGAACCATCGTAGGCAGCAGTAGTAAGCATCGAAGAATGGTGGGGGTGCCAAGCAACACAGGACATATCTGTTTCATGGTCTCTTATTACCATCAAGTCTTTCATGGTACGAAGATCGAAAACCCTACAGGAACGGTCTCTAGAAACGGTAGCAAGAAGACGTTTTGTACCAGTGGGTTGAAATCTTGTTTTAGTAATTGTGTGTTTAAACCCATGGAGTGTAGTTATACAGTTACTTGACCTAGGATCCCAAAGTTTTATAAGATTGTCTTTTGAACCAGAAACAACAAGTCCCAAGTTTGGATGCCAATCTGTGGATTTAACATCCCAATGATGACCAACTAATGAACGTTCTTCTTTACCATTGTTGAAATTCCAAATCTTTAAACTTGAGTCATCAGAACATGTGATGAATTTGGAGTCATTAGGAGAAAATGCAATATCTCTTATACCGTCAGTATGACCCTGGAGAACATTCACGTTATTGAAATTGGGTTGCCAATACTTGAGAATCCCGGTTTGGTCACCACTTAGAAGCCAATCATCGTTATGAGAATATGCTAAAGAGAATACTGCCAGATCGTGAGCTTGCATAATAGTTTCAAAATTGAAAGCCATCCCATTCCACACTGTGAATTCCCCCGAATGAGATGCTACTAACAATCTTCTTCCTTCTGGGGTCCATTTGACAGCATTAATGGCATGCTTTGCTTTATTTGAAGAAAGATGGACAAATTTGGTCTGCACATCCATTATGGCCATGTTTCGCTTATTCTTCTCCGATGAATAGAATGGAGAGGGTAAAAGATCTAGAAGATAGGAAGATTCAGGTCTAATTTCTCCAATGGCTTGTTCTGTAATCCCCATACTTCTCTGAATATACCATCGACCCATGTTATTCCCATGGTCTACAGTACGACGGAACGCGGCCTTCTTCTCTTGGGATGCAAGTTGATTCTCGAGGTTCAATGCAAACGGTTTGGACATGATTTTTGAATAAAAGAAGGTGTTGAAAAAAGAGAAATGTCGTACTACAAAACGAGAATAAAATCAGTTACGAAAAAGTCGTTGAATGTCGCAGAGGTCTTCACTGACTGCAAATAAACCACAAAATCGTCCATTCGGCGGTACTGAATAGACCTAATGACAAAACGAGTGATACTATGGAGATGGTTAGTTGAGTCTCGTTTGGAAGTAATTCTGATTTCCTGGAAGAGCTGATGCTTGTGGATGCTCCTAAGTCCATTAATGGCTGCGAAACTACAGCTATATAATACCACAAAGACTCACCGTGCAAAACGTTACGCCAATGGAAACTTCAAAAGTCTCTCTGGCTTGCATTTTGACCATTTCTTCTCTTTTACCCTTTTCGTCTTTTTGCAACCTCTTTACTTGGGTTGTTAAAATCGTCCACATGTTGCAGCCACAGTTTCGCACGGTGCCGGTATTAATAAGGCCTTAAAAACCCGTGGGGAGTCAGAATTTCGTCATCACCAACTTTTGCTATGGTTCAAGTATTCTACCACGACAACCTTGACACACCGGAAAATTTCACTGATGCCCACAACTCCGGTGTGGAAGTACCCCTTGAAGATTTAGGGAAGATCGGAGTTTTCTATAAGCAAATAACTTCGACTTCGGAGCTCAACAAACTTGCTGAAGAAAGAAACTATAGGAACAGAGACGAAATAGCATTAAGTTTGGATTCGTTTGGAGGGGATATCGATGCTTTCAATAATAAAATGAAACAATTCTACAAAGAACACTATCATGAAGACGAAGAGATCAGATATATCGTTGATGGTGAAGGCTATTTCGATGTAAGAGATGATCAAGACAGATGGATCAGAACCAGGCTCAACGCTAATGATTTACTAATATTACCGGCTGGGATTTATCACCGGTTCACTCTCAGCAGTGACCAAAAGTTCGTCAAGGCCGTCAGGCTATTCAAAGACGAACCTAAATGGGAAGCAATCAACCGGGAGTCTGGAAGAGTCAGTGAAGCCAGATTGGAGTACGCCAAAGGAATCAAAGTGTAGTGAAGCCAGATTGGAGTACGCCAAAGGGATCAAAGTGTGGTTGATCCAGCTCCATGGGGCTGCACTCTTTAACCCAGCCTACTACGTGCGATGAAACTAGTCCTGCGTTGCTTGGTGCTTACTTCGTAACTTCGTATTGTTTAAAACGGTTATTTATTTTGTATGGATTTATGTATATTTTTTGTTATCGTGTCTTCAACTCAAGGCAAATGTAGACGAAGAAGTAAACCATCCACATCGCATGTTGATTCTATAGTTTTACTACGTTTATTGTCTCATGATCTTAACATTATTGTTCTTGACCCATTTTTCCATTTCTTTCCTGGTCTCTTCCAAGGTTTTCTCCATCTTTTCTTTGGTTTCCTTCAACACCTTCAAATCGTCATTGAGAATCTTTATGACTTCATCAACCGTTTTGTCCAAAAGAACTCCTCCCACCATCTTAAAACATTTTCTTCCTTGTCTGGCGCCAGGTTCTATGGCAGTAAGCGTTTTATCCACCACCAAATGTTCCTGTATCTGAGATGTGAGGTTACTCACTTGTGATTGAAGCGATGTTATGTCTTCCTGGTACTTATTATACTGAACTTGAAGTAGCTGGGCGTTCTTTTCTGACATTTTAGTTGAATAATTGTCTTCTTTGGAGTTTCCAATTCCTGTTGAAGATTTCGTTCACGTGACACTCTTTTTTTCAACTTGATCCCGACACTACGTTTACGGCTGCAAAAAACTAACCGACCAAGTTTCTGATTCCCGTTATGCTGCAAGGAAGAATATATGAGAGAAGGAAGAATAATTTGAGGATAATCCTAAGGGAATGCTCTTTCTTGTTTTTTTATTGGTGTTGTGTTATTGTGATCCAAGACTCATTAAAGTCAAAAGCATCTCTGATGTAGAACGACATGCGGACATTAACAAAGAAAATACGTTGTTTTATGTCGAAAAGACGAAAAGTTACATCACGAAACAGAAAAAGTCAAATGAAAACGAAAGCCTTGACGATTTTGTTGAAGCTTCTTCTAAGGAGAATTTTGTGGAGTTTACATACGACGAGGCTTCAATTGAGATGTACCCTGGCCAAATTCCCGTTTCTTCATGTCAATCCAATGAAGACAGTTCTTCAGATGGGTCTGTAACGTTGTCTTGGGCTTTAGAAGCATCTTACGGTGTTAATATAGGACAATCTTTTACTTTGACTCCTCAGCTGGGAATAGATTTGATGGTGCCCATGGTGATGATACTGCTCTCTCTCAAGGCGAGTCTTCAACAAACTGCATCCCTTCCCATTCAAGGACTGACAACATGCCAAGTTAGACCAGGCACAATTGGAAGAATATTCCTCAAACCTCAAGTTGCTCTCACGTCTCCCAAAAGTAGAGTATTACAAGCAATCCCTGCCATTAAAAAACAGGGAATAATGTTTATTGAAAAAGGTGAGTACGAAGAGAACGACAAAGTCTTCTACTTATGGAAGTTCGTTATCAACTGTGCCTCTAGTGATCGAGTAAACCTATACTGTAGTAAAAAGGCAGGTGGTTTTGACTGGGATAACCCTGTTGGGATGGAGTTTCCTGATATTTTCTAAGCACAGGTACAGTCCTTTTTATTTTTACTTTTATTTCCTATACTATATGATACGGTTTATACAGCTCTATATCTATTGATTCTTTTTCACTACGTCGGTCTTACCAATATATATGAAATTAACCACAAACAAGAACCAGCCTGCAACAACTAATCCAGCACTAGCAACATATAACCACGAGTTGGTTATATCCCATGATCTTTTATATTCGTCATTAGCCAAATGTCTTACAGCAACAACTTTTTTATCCACGATGTACGAGTATCCAGGTCTTTTATAGTCGAGTTCGAAAGTGAACATACCATGTTGGTCAGGAATAGTGAATGCCACGTAATATAAGTTAGCATCCAACTCCCCATTTTCAACAGAGGCAATATGTCCCAATTTTTGCAAGTTTAATCTTTGATAAGGGTCTAACATCTTGAAGGAAAGTTGAAGTTGATCTTCGTCATTTGTTACTTCAAAAGGAGCCCATTTGCCATCCACTAATTCAGAAACCCCGGCAGTGTAAACCACTAAATCTTTAACACGGTAAAGGGTGTCGTTAATTTTATTAGGAGTATCTTTCTTGTAATGCTGAACGAACTGTAACTTTAATACTTGTCTTTGTTGGAAAGTCCAAGAAATCAAATCAGGTGTAAGTAAGGCTTCAGACCCAACCCAGGAAACACGGGCATTATTGAGGGCTTGGAATCCCACAGCTAAGAATCCTTGTTCACCAAAAGTCCAGGTTTTCTCTTGAGTAACAGGCTGTTCAGAGTTTTCTCCGGTGAAACTAGTTTTACTGGCTCTGATTAGTGGGAAAAGAAGTTCGTTGTTAGAAAGAAGAGCAGCACTTCCATCATAGGCCAATTTTTCATTAGATAATTCACCATAGACTTTAGAATTGACAACATTGTCTTTTGTAAGTACAGCTTTTCCTTTTTCTGAATTGAAATGATCAAATAGCTGGAAGCCTTTTGGAGAAGGGTAGATTCCGATTTCATTCAAAAGTCCTCTGACATCATCAAGAACAGCAGAAGATTTGTCTCCTACCACCAAAATGTTACCTTGACTATTAATGAAATCGAGTAATTTGTATTGGTTAAACTTCTTCTTGTTTCCAATGGTTTTCTTGGAAGCTGGGAGTAAAACTACATGATCGAATAGAGCTTCGTCTGACACGAAAAGTTCCAAATCTTCGTCTTGATAGCTTTTATAATCCACAGAAAATGACAGTTCTAAGCTGCTAAGTAACGTAGAGATCTCAGAACTCAACGAGGAACGGCTGTTTATATTCTGCAATTGAGGATCGTGCACCACCAAAACCCGGGCGGCTGAACACACGGCGATAACCCACAAGAAAATGATGTTGAAAAGCATCATTGATGAAGAAATTGTGGTAATAATTAGCCAGGTAGATTTAATGTGAAAAGTTGACGTGTGCGTTTTGGCGACGCTTAGGGTCAGCGGGTCGTGCGCGGTACCGGGTGTTTTTCAATCGTTGCAAATCAACCAAATAAAGCACCATAAAGAGGTGTTGAAGTGACTAATAAGAGGTGTTTGCTGAAAAGGTGCCTATTTCTTGGTGGTATATTATGGAAGTGCAAAGCTAGGTGAGTATGGTGGGTTTTAGATTGGGTGGTGGAACAGTCCTCAGAGAAGGACTAAAAGAATCGTACCAAAACAAAAATTGGTGTTAAAGTCATAAAACTGTGTAATTAAATACTCATCAATAAATACACTTTCTGTTTCCGTTACAAGCTATGCCTCTTATGAAATCATTTGATTTTGTTGCTTTAATTGTTTTATGTGGTTATAACCACAAGTCTGGAGTCACGCCCGTACACCTGATAATTCTGCTCAGCATTGAAAAATCAACCTCATCGGATTTGGTTAGCTTGTTTAATTAGACATCATGAAAGTAACGGTTGAATTTTTAGGAGGGCTTGATGTTATTTCCGATGGGCAAAGAATTCATAAGTTGAACGTTCCCTTGGAAGAAGGAGAAGCTACCATGAAAGAACTTGTTGAATATATTTCCAAGACAATCATTAGTGATCCGAAAGACATTCCTGTATTCATAGAAGACGATAGCGTCAGGCCTGGGATTCTTGTCCTTATCAACGATACCGACTGGGAACTTGAAGGAGGTGATGAGTACGTTATTGAATCCGGTGATGTGTTCACTTTCACCAGTACTCTTCATGGAGGTTAAGCATAATGAACATGTAAGAATGCCTTCTGCATAACTGATAGACTCGCTGATGTCCCTGTATCATAATGTCCTATAATTTCAAGGATTTCATAATTAATAAACATGATTTTTTGTATAGTATTTGCCTGTTAATCAGAAACCACAAGACTGGATCCATTTCATCATAAAGGCACTATACGGCAACCAAGTAAACCAGCACCATCCCATTTTCTAGGAACTAAGTCAAAAGACAATATGGTTTCAGATCTTTTGACACTAATGGGCAAGTTTTCACCTTCTTTGACTCTTCTGGCCACTTGTTTCAAATTATCGTGGTTTCTTAGATGAACGCCACCAAAATCTACCAACAAGTCACCCTCTTGCAAGCCTGCAGAAGCCGCTGGACTTTCTGGGACTATCTGCTTAATTACAGCAAAAGGGATCTTTGGTGATGATGTGGATTGTGTTGGCTGTTGTACGGCATTGGACGATTGTAAGTTACCTAATTCGCTAGATAATTTATCACTGATCAGTCCAATGACTTTGGTATGATCATTTCGGAGTCGGATTATCTTCACTCGAATCAAGCGAATGCTAACAACATCGATATCAGCACGAGGAAACCCATCGGAGCTAAGGAGATTGGTATTCATGTCGGCATGGTATTTGTGATTTAATAAGTCAAATAGAAGTCTCAATTGAGACTCAATTTCTGCTTTGATTTCCGACAATTGGTGAATGTTGAGCAGCTCAAAATCAGTGTTGTACGAACGGAATTGGGAATCGTTAAGATTAAGGGATTCCATGAACCCTTGGAAAGAATCGTCGGTAGTCATTTCTATTTATAAGAAACAAGATACTATTATATGGTAGATTAGAGCGGGAAAAAAATAGGTGCTAAAATGAACTTCGTTTTCAACTCAAAACACTATGTTGTAGTTCAAAGACAAGAATACAAGATAAAAATACAAATTGACAATAAATAAGCTGGCTCAATAACAGAAAATTCTATAACACGTATATCTGTCGGGATAGACTTGCCTCGTACCAAAGAATTCTTTACCTGGGAAGGTCTACCAAGTCCACCACCGTCATGTAATGTGTACTTCAAGATCATGGATTAGCGCCAGAAGACTAGTTGTAACAATATCAACCAGATCAACACCAGCACATAATCCAACTCAGTGACAAATTAATTGGCTGTATTTCCTTTAAACTCACCGTCTATATAACTTTCAGTAATAGGCTCAATTGCAATACCACGTTCCCGTCTAAAATAGTTCATAATACAAACCACTATACTTGTATATAAAACAAAGAACAAAATAAATGAAATCAAGTCGGTACTTATGGTGGCCGGTTCTCTAAGGTTTATCATATAGAAAAAAAGAAGCAGCAGCTAATGATGTTTGAGAAATGATAAGTTGTAAAACAAAAGGAACCAAAGGGGTACTTGAAAAAATCCTTAAGTTTGGTGATGTAAACATCAACGACACGGCAGTAAACCTTCCCGGTTCTGAATCAAATAACAGTAGTGGAGTGGTTTCAGACAATCGTGATGATATTTATGATTTTGTAATGTCAGTAGCAGGTTATACGGAGGAGTTTGTTAGATCCATTGCGAGACAAGCAAGGGTGCTTTCACGAGTACGTCTTGTAGGAGGTATGAACGATGTTCAGAATCTGATAATAGAAGTCCGGTCACCCACCAGTACTATAGAGAGCACTGATGCAACACCTTAAGCTTCTTATGGATGGACTTGGAAGAGTAATTGAGGCAGTTTCATGCAAAATTTGGGGAGTGGAAAATAGATAAATGTTTTGAATGATCAGCATGCCAATTATCACAAATATTAAACTTAGCCCAACATAATTATTACTGCTTTGGGGGACTCATGGGGCGGATGGCTTGATCGATCCATTGCAAGTGGGCGTATATAGTTGTCTAATAAAGGAAATTGGTCTGCAAATGTCAAAATGATTCATACTAGCATGGCAATACTTCTTACTTTATCTGACTCAAGCTTCTAGTTCGTTCCTGCTTTATTGCTTGCCTGTTTTTTAGGCAAAAAGGTACAGCTACCTCATCTCTGTATGAGAATCCGCTAGTTTCCTTCCCTTCTTTATTTTCGATAAAGTACAGTTTCTCGATTAACCGCAATATCTGTAGCTTTGGTTACCTCTTTTCTTCATGTAGTCCATATTTTCCCTTATTTTGTTATGTGAAATTCTCGCTTAATATAGCAATTGGTTTCATTGTTTTATTTCTGAAGATCAACTAGAGCTTTGCAGCACTTCCAAAATTAATTGCAGCATTTCCTAATCCGATACTACAGATACTACGCACGTGAGAAAGACTGGAATGGTATAGTAATCCAATAATTAATAATAAATAATGACTTATGTTGAGTTTCTATAAGCCTCTAGTAGCTTAAACATATGATTTAGTAAGTGTGGAGATCTAATCCGTTTTCCCGGCTTCTTTTGGACATCTAGTGGAGATCTACTTAAAGAAGATAAACTGGTTATTAGATCCCCTCATGTACGGCATCAGAAATGATTCGAACTAGTTAAAGCATAAAAAAATAATGAACATTTACATGCAATAGAGATGTTGATTCAGCAAACGGGGAACATTCAAGATCACCGATTAGTTTGATGTACCCAGGTTCCATTGCATCATCACCATGCGGAATTTAGGGCATTACCTAATTTATCGGCTATAAGCTGCCGGAAGGGCTAAAATCGAATATTTTGATAGCAACCAAATGGAGAAATTAAAACCAATGATTTCAATGAATGCCTATTAGCTGGTTCGTGTTGGTCTATTAGAAGATCGTTAATCGTTAAAGATAATGAGATATAATGAAATAAGATGAAATTTAATGAGATTCGATGCCTGCTTTAAAATCAGCGATATGGCTTGACTATGAGTGAAAACTGTTTGGCTAGCAGTTCTTGGACCGTTTTTCATGAACCAGAATCTTCTTTGTGAGTTGTTCTTGGATCACATCCAAATCATGTCTGTATTTCTTGAGTTCTTCGGGAACCAGTATCTGTGCCTCTTGGTGATTTGCAGGATCTCCAGAATAGCGTGCGTCTCCAGACTTTCCACTGGGTAAGTTTACGTAGCTTGGATACATGAAACCCATTAATGAAAGAAAAAGAGTAAGTAAGAAAAATTCCTTGACTCAAAGGAATTATTTTTATACCTATTTCCCCTGAATTTGTTACCGTCAGAATTCGTAAACGTTTACGAATGTTCCTGGCGAGTTTACGAACATTCGGAATTTTGAACCTCTACTTTAGGAAATCCGAGCGTGGCTTCATTTTAATTAACGACTGATATACAACTGATAACCGATAACATTAAATACCAGTTGTTGAAAGTCGGATAAAAGGCTCTATATATCCACTCAAGACTTATCGGACTATCGATTTATCCCGACCATTATGGAAAGATTTACGCTGCATTAAACCACAGAAACATTTGGCCGAACATATCCAGATTAAAAAATTCGGCATCATTTCCCGAAACGAACCATAAGCGATATTTGGCATAAGATGTCAACTTAAATTTATATTTACAACACTTATATTACTTAATTAAAAAGGTATCTAGATGAAGAGATGGAGGGCTACAGCAAAGGCTGAAAGGACTGATACTACAGACTTGGCACCAGCACCTTCATAACTTGAAACAGCAGAAGCGGAACCTTCACCGGCAGTAGCAGAAGTGGTGGATTCAACAGTAGTCTTACCGGTAGAAGCAGCAGCAACAGATTCAGCAGCAAGAGTGGATGCTGCTTCTTCTGAAGTTTCGCATGGAACAGTAGTGTAGATAGTTTCTACTTCACCTTCAACTGTGGTTGTTGAAACTGGGTAGACGACACCAGAAGTAACTTCCTCAGAACAAGCATTGTTAGAGCAGCTAGTAATGGTGTAGATAACAGTAGATGAAAAAGTCACGGTTGAAGTAGAATTGGCGGCAGAAGTAACACCTGCAGCAGAGGAGTTAGCAGCAATAGTCAGAGAAGGAATAACTGAGGAAGTAACAGCAGAAGTGCTGTTGACAGCTGGGTCAACTGGGGCAATGGCTGATGAAGAAGCAGCAGCGGAAGAAGCTGAAGAAGCGGAAGAAGCGGAAGAAGCGGAAGAAGCAAGGGAAGAAACAAATGAAGCGGCTGAAGAAGCAAACGAAGAAGATGCTGCAGAAGCAGATGATGAAGCAGCAGCAGTAGTAGATGATGAAGCAGCAGTAGTAGATGATGAAGCAGCAGTAGTAGATGAAGAAGCAGCAGTAGTAGATGATGAAGCAGCAGTAGTAGATGATGAAGCAGCTGAAGTAATAGTAGCAGCCGAGGAAGACGAAGCAGCAGCGGTAGAAGACGAAGCAACAGTGGAACTAGCAGCGGATGTAACACAAGAACCAGCGGTTGGGTAAGTTGGTAAGTTACAAGCTTCTAAAGGAGGGAGTAAGTAAGAAGAGTAGTAAGTCCATAATGAACAACCACAGTCAAGACATCCTTCAACCAACTCAGTAAATTCAGAGTTACTACACATATCAGCAGTATCATATCCATCATCGGTTTGGAATTCTCTGGAAGAAATAATCAAGTATCCACACCATCCATGACATTCAGTTGGGGTAGCAGTAGTAACTGAAGTATAGGTAAAGGAGGATTCAGTAGTAGCAGTGGCTGCAAAAGCGAGCGCCGGTAATAAAAAGGAAACGAGTGATTTGAAAAGCATTGGAGATTTAAGGCTAGCAGATATTTGAGTAAAGAAAAACTTTTCTCTAGAGGGTACCAGTTGGGTATATATATACCCTGACTTAAGAAGTTGCCGTAAAGTCCCATGCTCCGACCATGGAGACTATCCGAAAATATTTTTCTTCCAAGATTTTTTTCATCCTGGGTACATACAAAAAGCCTTCATGCATAACTTAAGTTTCTAATTTAGGTATTGCCGAACCCGTCTTGTTATTATAATTATCAATTACTTGACAACTTGAAAGTCAATCGAAGTTTATGGGCTTTTTCCTTGGTTCATCAATGAACCTGGTACTAGATTGAGCCATGTTACATTGGTACGCTACTGCAACTTTTGAACTCATCATGTTAAAACTTTCAGGTTATCAGATGGCATTTCCTGCCCTTTCTTTGCAACGATGTACAATTTTTCTTCAGGACATATCGGTCCTAGGCTTGATTGGATATCTGCTTCGCGTGTATGCAATACAATCCCGGAAACGCTTTGTTCTTGTCGTTAACCTGCATCCCCGAGCCGGATGAGGAAATTAACCATGCTCAATGCGGCGTTCGTACATCTGATGCCATCAGATAAGCTGGATTTATTAATCTGAACAAACTTTTGTGAAATACTACGTTCTTTGTTTATTGATATTGTCTAAGTACAAAATGCTCCAGAACGGAGAAGTTATTGGTGCTTTTGCTCAAGTGATGTATATCACAATAATTCAGCTCACAATTATACGGCTGAAACTAAATAAGTCGAAAAGAAGGTAAAATTTTTCGCTACTTCGTAAATGAAAATTTCTTGTCCGAGTTGATCTCATTGGCTTTCCATTCCCGGATGATTCTGGACATGAATGGGCAGCTTTTGTGCCGTAGGTGCCCGAATAAGATGAGACATTGCTTTTAGTAACTACTTTATACGTAAAGAGACTTCTTCTACTTGTCTAACATGTCCTTGACAGCTCTCATGAGTTCAACCACTTTTTCTTCTTGGTAACGACGTCCCACCATCTGCAATGCAATAGCACCTCCGTGTGTCTCTTCTGCATCATAATCGTTCCAGATCTTCTTGTCTTCTTCATTGTAAAATTCGGTTCTATCAAATTTAGCGTCTAAGGATTTATCGGCTCGTGAAACTGGGAAAATTCCGACAGAATAATCTAATGCATTGAACGGCGAAGTATACCCCACGTAGTTATGAAACTTTCCATTTGGATTTCCTGCAAATGGTGTTGCTGGTACGATGATGGCATCAATACATTTCCCATTCTTGGTCTTCTTAGCACTCTCATTCCACCGATCAAGGTACGCCTTCATCAACAGTGTTCTTTCTGCATGAAGTTTCCACAATTGAGATACCTTCATCTCGGGAGTTGTTCCGTACATTTGCATGTAAGGGAAAAATGGCTCACCTGTAGCTTCTGTCACTGCCTTAACATGTACTCCACCATCACTTAAAAAAAACTCAGTTATAAGCTCGGATAATCTTAAGTGGTCAGTTGGTTCCCACTCAATCACATCATGACCGTTATTTAAAAGGGTCTTTGTGATAATGTCTAAGCCTCTGGCTATAGGAGGGGTGGGTTTAACATATTTATCGTCATACAAAATGGCAATATTGAGCTTTTTGGGAAGCTCTACTGATCTCCAAGGTATCTCATTTACTTTGGGATCGTAAAACCAAGGTTCTTGGGAAAGCACTGTTTTGCAATAAAATTCTAGTGCCTCGATTGTGCTACTTATTGGCCCATTTACACTGTTCACTGATTCTAGCCCTGGGAGTCCTGAACGAGCTCCGTAAGTAGGAAATCTTCCAAATGTGGGTTTTATGGTGTATAGATTAGTGAAGGATGCAGGGATTCTAAGACTTCCACCAATATCAGAACCGACTCCAAATGGGGATGCTTTTAAAGAAATAAGAGCTACTTCACCTCCGGAAGAGCCACCAGCACTGAGATTCCTGTTCAAGGGGTTGGTGGTATTTCCATAGATATGATTGGTGGTTTCGGGCATCATCATTGCAACAGGAACATTAGTCTTAACGTAAAAAACAGCACCTGAATTTCTAAAAAGTTTGACAATCTCGGAATCGAACTCCATTTCGGAAGGATTAAAACAAAACCCAACCATACCAATGGTTGTAGCTTGGCCTTTGACATTTAAATTATCCTTGAGAGAAATTGGTAATCCGTGTAGAGGACCCTTAACAGAGTTATGCTCTTGTTGGTATTTATCCAATTCGGCAGCTTGAGCAAGTCCTTCGTCAAAGAATACTTCAGATAGACAATTTGTGAGTTGATGAGCAATTGAAGCACGATGACAAAAAGCATATGTGACTTCATAAGCGGACCAATGTTTGTTTTTGATTTTTTGGATGATATTTGGAGCAGTTGTATTTGTAATTTCAACTTCTTCATCGGTTAAAAACCCACTGGTATCAATCCATTCTGTAACATCAGGAAAGTCTTCTATAGAGGGAAGCTTCTGTGGAGGAATTAGCCATTCTTGCTTAAGTTTACTGTTTCTATGAGATGCCTTTTCAGCAGCAATGTCTTGATAGTTGGCCTTTGAAAGAGTCATAATGATTCTGGTTAAGGATAAGATCAGACTATGCGGATTTGACTTTAAATAAATACTACTTTTGGAAAAATGATTCCGCAGCCCAGGCCTGATAAGGAATCGCATCGGTTGCAACATTAACTTGAGCCGATGGGGAAATCAATACTACAAGGGTACGGGTTTGACTAGTCAAAGGGCAGAAGAAGTATTAAAAAAGAAGAGAATAGAAGCTACTGCAAGACTTCTGTTTCTTACACCTAGGACAATGATGGTTTCGTGCTGGCTCAATTGAAAGAATATATGTTTCCAAATGCCTCCATCAGCAACCTATAAAGAAATAGTTCTGCAGGAAAAACTTCTCGGAAACCCCACTCCCAAACTAGCGCTGACTATGAGGAATTGGCACTCCGCTGTTGTAGGATTTCTGCATTCACTTATTCCATTGGCGGCCCAACACTCATTATAACGTCTTTTGTTCATCGTTTTCCGCATCTGTCTGCCTTTAGTATAAAGAAAAAGCATGTCCATATGCGATACAACCACAGTATATATGTATATACTTTTTTTTTGCTGTGATAATTGCTTAGGGTCGTGATTTTGACCCTCTATCTTTATCTAAGCTCATTTTAGCTTCTCTCCTTACTTTAACGACATGAAAGTGTAATCGAGTATACCGCGCTTATCAGGACTTAATTACCTAATAGGTAGTCATTGTCCTTTTCATTTTTTTCCGTTCTGAATCATAATCTCTTATCAACGGGTTACTTCAGACGATAAGCAACTGTTTATTGCAAAACTTACGAAGCACGGGCCTACTTATAAGCTGGATGAATTCATCCGTTACTTCACCGCTTGTTAAAACTAATTTAGATCATTTTTTTGGTTCCTCGTATAACCATGTCGTTTATGTCGTTTCTTCGTAAAGCCAGAGTAGTGGTTTGGGGAAAGATACCTGAAGATCCCAAGGAAGCAAAGCTTCTTGTAAAGATTGATGTGTTCATATTGTCATTTGCGTGTCTCCTTTACTGGGTCAATTATCTTGATCGTCTTAATATCAGTAATGCCTATGTCTCAGGTATGAAAGAAGATTTGAATATGAAAGGTAATGAATTCAATTTGATCAACACCTGTTTCAATATTGGTTATATTGTCACTTTAATTCCTCATAACTTGATCTTGTTGAAAGTTAAACCAAAGTACTGGCTTAGTTTTTGTGGTTTTGCTTGGGGTGTATTAACCTTAAGTATATATAAGGTTACTAGCTATCAGCAAATTTGTGCCATACGATTTTTCCAAGCTGCATTTGAGTCTAGTACGTTCACTGGAATTCATTTAATTCTATCTTATTGGTATAAGGACGAAGAATTGGGTCTCCGGACTGCCATTTTTACATCTTCGGGATTAATCGGGTCAATAGTCTCTGGAACTTTACAGGCAAGTATTTATACTAATCTTCATAATAAAAATGGAATTGCTGGTTGGAGATGGTTATTCATCATTGACTTTCTTACTACGTTACCAATTATTGCAATCGGACTAATTTTCTGGCCTGACTTCCACTCGAGAAAGTCTCTCTTTTTTTCTGAAGCAGAAATGGAACTAGCTAGATCAAGACTTAGACCTAAACCAAAAGCCAAATTTGATTTTTCAATCATAAAGCGGGTCCTAGGAAGATGGCGTTGGTATGCGTTCTCATTCCTTTGGGTTTTGGGAGGTGAAAATGAATCATTTGCTACCAACTCTCTTTTTTCGCTTTGGTTGCAATACTATAATTATACGGTCCCTCAAAGAAACCATTATCCTATGGGAGTATATGCCATCGGGGTATTTGCCACGCTTACTTGTGCTTTCTATTGTGACTTTACCGGAGCCAGGTATCAATGGAGAGCAGGTGTATTCATAGGAGTGGTGATGCTAGTTGCAGCTATTTTACTTCTTTCCAACCCACATTCAGATAACGTTGTGTTTGCGGCTCAGTACCTTTCGGGATTTGCCTACGCTGGACAAACGGTATTTTTTTCATGGGCAAATATCATCTGTTTCGATGACACTGAAGAGAAGGCAGTAGTGTTGGCATCTATGAATATGTTCAGTAATGCAGTCAATGCTTGGTGGCTGTTACTATTCTATTCTGCTGATACTGTACCAATGTTCAAAAAAGGATGTTATGCCATGATTGCGACATCCATTGCAAGTGCATTGGTGTGTGGCCTAATAAGATATTTGCAATTGAGAGGAAACAAACGAATTCCAGCAGAAGAAGAAGTGGCTCTGGAAGAAACAAATCTGATTAGTAGACATTCTATACTTGCTCAGACAAAAGCAGATGAATAGTTGCAGAAAATCCTTACTTCAGTAGGATTATAGAATTTTATACAAAATACACGATTTTATGAATTTATTTATTTTGCCAGGAAATATCATCTATTTACATAATTATTTTGAGTTAAATACATTATATTCGTTTTTTGTACTTTTTCGTATTTTTTTGCATCTTTCTATCAAAATCGACTTTTTTATACAATGAACTCCAAAAGTCTAGAAGAACGCTACCACAAGTTACACTACTATCACAAACAATTTTAATTGGCTACAACTTCCCCAACAGTACTTTGTAACATCGTTTTCTTTGGCAATTTGCATCCAAAAGACAAATCTGGTGATGGCACTACACGTTTATTGTGGCTTTTTTGCAACGCTATGTCACGTGCAAAGTTGCAAAAAAAATTTTTAGCTGCATTGATCTAATTCTTGCCTTTGAGAGAAATTTCAAACAAGGCCTTTTTATTTCTAATCATGACTGCTGGAAACCAAGTAAGACTTTCGCAAGAACAGCTCGACCACTTAAATAATAATCTAAAAGGACTTAGCCCTGAAGAAATAATAAAATGGGCATACCTTACCTTCCCTAATCTTTACCAAACTACAGCATTTGGGCTTACCGGACTTGTTACCGTCGATATGATTAGTAAGTTATTCCCGAATTCGAGAGAACACCCAATTGAATTAATATTCATCGACACTTTACATCATTTTCCCCAAACCCACGAACTCGTGGAAAAAGTCCAACTGAAATACAACTGTGAAATCAATATCTTCAAACCCGCTGGTGTTTCTACGGAGCAAGAGTTCACTGAAAAATATGGAGACCAACTTTGGGAAACAGACGACGCTTATTATGATTACTTGGTGAAGGTTGAACCTTCCCAGAGAGCATATAAGTCTTTGGATGTTGTTGCCGTGTTGACCGGAAGAAGAAAGTCCCAGGGAGGAGCAAGAAAAGAATTACCTGTCATAGAAATAGAAGAAACCAGCGGAATAATAAAAATCAACCCATTATGTAACTGGGATTTCAAACAAGTTAAAAGTTATATTGATGAGCACGATGTTCCATATAACGAGCTACTTGATCTTGGATACAAGTCTATTGGAGACTGGCACAGTACTGTCCCAGTAGCCGATGGTGAAGATGAAAGAAGCGGGAGATGGAAAGGAAAAGCAAAAACCGAATGTGGAATTCACCAGACCAGCAGATTCGAAAAGTTTATGACTAGTGAAGTTAAGGGGGAAGTTATTGTTGAGGAACATACAAAAGTGTCCATTTCCCAATGATGGATTGCATGATATATTTATAGTTTAGTAAAATAAAAGTATTTATTCATTTTGAGTAAATTGTTGCCTTGATGCTTGAGAGTCAAGCTATGAATATCTACAACCGGCGAATTAGCATTAGTCGATTACCGTAAACGTACTGAATTACGGACAATTTAAGTTTTCGCCGGGTTGCATACTACAATGAGCAAGTACCTGTTAACCTTAGTTTTCATGGCGGCTCCATATTTGGCAACATGTCACAACTTAGAAGGAATCGGTTACTGCTAATGGTAACTAACAACAGGATATGCCTGGAAACTCCGTCCTTAATGCCTTTTCGGGGTGCCGGGGTGGCGGTTATTGTAGAGCTGTCAGACGCGGAATTACATTCCTGATAAGCACAATTCCGCGTTCCCCATATGATTCCTTATATATGGGTGGTGGGCAAGGTGGAACAGATACCAAAATATCTATAGTTCAGAATGTTGGTAGACGCTGTTAACACAGGAATTGCATACATCGAATCTAACAGGATGTTTGTCGTTGGTTTGATAACGGCTGCTTTTGTGGTGTATAAGTTATTTATTTATCCATTTTTGTTATCTCCTCTTCGAGATGTTCCAGGTCCATACCTCCATCGAGTAACCCGGCTTCAAGCTTTAAATCAGCAAAGATGTCTGAAATGGATCAAGACAGTAGATAATCTTCATAAGAAATACGGACCGTTGGTGATCTTAGCTCCCGACGAAGTTAGTGTTAACGGAGACTCTAAGTTCATTAATGACATCTACGTAAAGAACTTTCCCAAATCCAAGTTCTATGAAAACTTCAGAAACCACGGCGGAAGAGACAATATTTTTGCATCGCTTGAGAATGACCGTCATTTGAAATACAAGAAAATCGTCATGTCTCTTTACAGCAAATCGGCCGTGTTCTCTCCCAATAACCCCACAAGAACCATGTTGGTTGAAAAAGTTGGCCATTTGGTTGACCAAATTTATAGATCTTCGGTTACAGGCCAAGAGCCCGACTACATCAACGCAAGATCGGAAATGAATGAACATGGGAAAGGTCATGATGGCACTATGTGGTTCAATGTATCTAATAAGGTAAAAAACTTAGGTATCGATGTATATTCGCTATTTGGATCTTTAGCCATGGATGTTGTTTCTAGTTTTGAATTGGGCTACGAAAACGGTACCGACCTTTTGAAACATCCAGAAAAGAGACACATCATCATATCTCATAGATTACAAGCAAGCATGGGGTTCTGGACAACCTTGGCACCTCGCTTTTGGAATTGGGCTGCTACTGCTACAATCAAAAATGCTTCAGCTGTTATCGAGGAATGGCAACTTGGGATTTACGGAAATGCCGAAAGAAATGTTCCTAAATTCAGGCCTGGAGAAAACCTCACGACTTTAGAAACTTTTAAGAGAAATGGGTTTTTTGGCAAGGATGCTTATTCATTTCTTAGCGATAATATTTTTGCTGGTCATGAAACCACTGCCATCCAATTAACCTACTTAACTTATGAGTTGCTGAGACCAATCAACAAAATGTATCAAGAGAAGCTTAGAAATGAGTTAAAAGAACATTTTGGTCGTCCAAAATCTCACCGAGATATCATTGATAGCTTGGAGATTGTCGACAAGTTACCTTTCTTAGATGCTCTTTTACAGGAAAACTCCCGAGTGCATTCTTCGATTCCCGGAGCAGAGCCAAGAGTGACTAACTGCAATTATCCAGTCAAAGCCCAAGGTGATAAGGAGGTTGTCATACCTCCAGGAATTATTATCTCATGTCTTCCTTATGCCATGCATCGGGTAGAATCAGTGTTCCCTAATCCAGACTCATTTGCTCCTGAGAGATGGTTGCAAAAAGAGGGAGAACCACAAATGGACTACAACAAGAGAATTCTTCACCAACAAAAATACATGATGCCATTTGGAAAGGGAATCAGAATGTGCTTAGGCATGAACTTAGCTGTCATTGAAATGAAACTAGCCGTTGCCAACTTATACTGGCACTACGAGTCCAAGATATGTCAAGATTGGTGCGAGATAGACAGTAAAGGAATCCCACTAGTAGGAGAGGAAACCGACCACAAAAATGACGTGAAAATGATGTCAATGGTCGATACTTATACTTCCAGACCCTACCATGATGAATGTTGGTTGGAGTGGTATGAAGCCCATTAGCCATTATGAAATTCATAGATTATTTATAGTAAAAATGCACGGGCTTTTCACGTGCAAAACCTGAACATACTTATACATACCGTTTTACCCGTAGTCAAAAACTCCCCACTAATGCTTCCTTTTGCCATTCCGTACCCACCAGAACAAACCAATGGATTCTGGGGGAATCCAACCTCCACCATCGACTGGTGTGAAGAAAATTACGTGGTGTCTACATACATTGCCGAAGCGTTAAATACTGTAACCAACTCCATCTTCATATTACTCGCCCTGTTTGCTATTTATCATGCCTATCATCACCATTTGGAGGTTCGATTCATGTTGTGTGCCTTTGGGTTCCTCTTGGTAGGAGTTGGATCTTGGTTGTTCCACATGACGTTGAAGTATCAGTTCCAATTG
Organism: Metahyphopichia silvanorum; assembly: GCA_030574095.1. Lineage (NCBI taxonomy): Eukaryota > Fungi > Ascomycota > Pichiomycetes > Serinales > Debaryomycetaceae > Metahyphopichia > Metahyphopichia silvanorum. The sequence goes on from JAJMEK010000024.1 coordinate 85,401, forward strand.
CTTGACGAATTGCCCATGATTTACGCTACGTGTATTCCATTCTGGTCAGTTTTCAGCGAGTTCAAGACCAAAAAAGGGTCTATTCTTGTGGCGGTTGGGATTTTCATGGCTGCCAACGCCTTGACGGCCATTTATCTCCATTTCAAAGACCCCACAATCCACCAGGCTGCATACGGGTTGTTGAATGCTGGGATTATCTTCAAGTCACATCTTTTGAATAAGAAATACGTCAAAGATACAACCTCTAGACGCCAATTGCACAAAACCATGATCATTGGCGTTTCTATATTCCTCTTGGGCTATTTCCTTTGGAATCTTGACATTCACTTGTGTAGCCACATCCGGATCAAGAGGAGAGAATGGGGAATTCCCTATGGATTCGTATTAGAAGGCCATGGCTGGTGGCATATCTTTACAGGGACCGGAGTATACTTTTATTTGGTTTACATCGAGTACTTGAGGTGTTTTCTTAGTGGAACTGACAAGTTTTATGATTTCAAATGGACCTGGGGCTTGCCTGTAGTGTTCTTGGTGGACAAACCAGGCTTACAAAGATTCAGAGCAGTTCAAACTTTGGCTCATTATGACCAACTAGAAGAATCCAAGAAAGATATTTAAATTGTGCTTTGCAAGAAATGAGTTGAAGCTTTTGAAGAACCGATAAAAGTCTACTTTGCAGTAACGGAAAACAGTTAGAATATTTTTTATATAAGTATTTATTGAATGAAATTGTCACGATATGGCGTTTGTATTACATCATCAGAAGGATCTCTTCGATGAACACATCTTTACCTTCTTGTTCCACCAACTTCCTCAACGAATTTGCCGCTTCTGTCGATTCAACTTTGCACTTTCCTTGTTCATAGCACATCGATTTCCATTTACTCAATATTTGCTTTAATTTCATCACCCCTTGGTCAATTTGTTCATTAGTACATTTGGTTCTCTTACTTTCCACATATGGATCTTCATCACAGTTCTGTAACTCAGACGCCTTTCTCTTTGCCATATTAACAATCTTTGTGGGGAATTTGACTAACTCAGCAACATGAATACCAAACGACTTATCAGAAATTCCGGGTTCAACCTTATACATCAAAGTAATATCATCGGCTTCACCCTGTACTTGTTCTTCTATGTGAGCTACAACATGGAGGTTTTCAACTTTGTCAGCGTATTTAGTAGACAATTGGGTCAACTCATGAAAATGGGTAGCAAATAATGTAAAGCAATGCTTTTTCGTAATCAAATGTTCCAGAATTGACCACGCTAATCCAAATCCATCGTAAGTACTAGTACCTCTCCCTAGTTCATCAATGATGATTAATGAATTATGGGTTGCTGTTGCCAAAATAGATGAAGTCTCCAACATTTCAATCATGAAGGTCGATAAACCTTTCAATTGAGAGTCACCGGCACCTACCCTTGACAAAATGGCATCAAAAATTGGTAGTTCAGACTTCCCCTCTGCAGGTATAAAACTACCAACTTGATTCATAAGTGCAATCACACCAATCTGTCTAATGTAAGTCGACTTACCTCCCATATTTGGACCTGTTATTATAACAAAAGGTTTTCCAGTCTCTCCATCGTTACCTAGAGTAACATCATTTGCAATGAAATTGATATCATCCTGTACTTCTAACACAGGATGTCTAGCGCTGCTTAATTCAATTTTTCTATCTTTGAAGCTTTCTGATTCTGCAGATTCACTCAATGGATGTATTTTAGCCTTCACAAACGGAGTTGGTGCAAAAATGGCCACAGAGGCGAAGCCGTTAAGAACATCTAAGTGAGACAAAGTCAAAGATAATTGCAAGAATACCAGTGAATATGTCACAGTTATGGAAAGAATTTCTTTAATCAAATCTTTTTGTTTGCTGTTATATTCAGCAGATAGATCCAGGTAAGTCGACGATAAAGATCGTAATTGTTTAGTGGTGAAGAAGACACCCGCCTTTACTGTTTGTAATTCAATATAATGAGATCCTGCACTTCTTAAGACAGAAGAATCGTTTCTGGTGACACGGAAGCACCAACCATGCTGTTGATGCTTTTCTAACTTCAACTTCTTTTCAGTATCAATACCCAAATCTTCTGCAACCTCCACATGTGCCTCTTTGATTTCTTGAGTAGTATTTTGTAATTTATCATTAATTGCAATTAATGACTCATCGAACTCAGGTTTAATATTGAAGTCATTCAACAAATCATTGGCAGATGACGACTCCAAAGGGGATAAATCGATTGTAGTCTCTACGAGTTCTTGAAATTTAACCAAGGATTCATATGCTTTTTTGATAGGAGCCAACCAGTATTTTGAGATTAATGGATTAATTTCCTTCGATTCTGGACTTAAGACATTGATTAATTCCGGTAAAATCACAACCATTTGATAAAATCTTACCACATCTTCCAACTTTTTGTTTTCGTTACTACTTGGTCTTTTCATTCCACTGTTCATTTTTTTGAGAGTTCTTTTGATGTCTGGAACTTGGCTCATCCAATCTGAGATAAATACACGAAGGTTAGTGTCGTCAATCAACTCAGAAACTAAGCTATGTCTTTCTTCAATTAAACTCGAATTGGTAAGAGGCTGCTTCAACCATTGTGAAAGTAATCTGGAACCAGCCGCAGTCTTACATTTGTTTAAAAGTTCATAGATTGAAGTAGTGGATCTTTGGGAAGAAGAAACAGAAGTTGCAGCACTAGCAGCAGTAGTTGCATTGGATGCAGGGAATATATTGAGTGCTTTCATGGTAGACGAATCTAACTTCATGTAAGCTGATAAATTATATTTGTCCAAAGAAAATGAATTTTCACCAGATAAAAGGTCAAGGTAGTTGATCAATGCATTACAACACGAAAGGGATAAAGGAAAATCAACTGAGTTTATACCTTTTGCAGCTAATACGAGTTCCACATTATCGTTCTCGTCGGTGACAATTTTGGACAAGTCTTGCTCAATATCTTTGTTGGAGAACCAGGATGATTTGACCGTACCTACTACGATACTACCGATTTTATTGAGAACTTGGTAGAGTTTAATAACGTCTCCATTTGATTCATCTTGAGCATCGTAGGTCGAAGGTAAAAGGATTTCCTTTACACCCAACTGTAAGCATAAACTTTCTAAGTTGGAGAAGAGATCGTTATCTTCGAATTCACTCAATTTCATAGTCTGATTCAGAAGATCAATCAAGCATACCCCAATCTTCTTGGCAGTAGCAGTAGCAGTGAATTTAACAGCAGCAATAACAGGAGAGGAGCCATCTTTGAACATATTCTCCAAGTTGACGCCATATTCGGAGGATAAGGATTCCAAATTTCCAGGAGTGGCCACGCAAAGAAGTTCAAACGTCTTGTTATGGTAAATTTCGATTTTATGATTGTTATCGATAAGGCAATATTTCAACACGTTGTTGAGGAAAACCTGAGGAGAAATAGTCACGTACCGAACCTTTTGAGCAGCGTTATATTTAATGACAGATTGAGTTCTGTAGATGTTGTCAGCAATTAAATCAGCATCTTCATTAAGGGCTGTGAAATAGTCTTTATTATTGTGATCAATGATTCGAATAGTATTGGCCTCTTTAGGAGAAAGATTGGCATACTTTCTGTAATACAGCCTTTCATCCACCGAGTCACTGAACTTGAGGTCAGGTCTTGTACTTGACATAATGAACCAAGAGCTAAGTATTAAGAAGAACTAAGTAGTAAAAAGCGTGTAGCAAATAATAGGCGTATTATGACATTACGCGTACGCGACATAGACGTGTTTGTGGGTAACTTAAGAATACCCGAAAAAAAAATATACAACTGAAAAGTAACAGTAGAAGAGGAGCCATGGACACCAACGGGATCAAGACCACAGACATGCTGCTTGGAACGTCTTGGTGTCGACTTGGCGGAGATGGTTTGGCTTGGTGGAAAAATCATGGTAGCGCCAAAATTTAATTGGTAGCGCCGAATATAGTTTGGTAGCGCCCGTTCATTGACAGATGACTCGCCCTTCCCAGAGTCACTAAATTAAACGTCTTCGGATTGAAAAATCAAATTATACTCCAACTTCTTTCACCAATGTCGCTTCATTCTACTAATCTTGACGGAATTCTTCCTCTTGTGGCACGTGGTAAAGTCAGAGACATTTACCAAGTCGACGAATCAACTCTTCTTTTTGTTGCAACCGATAGAATCTCTGCCTATGATGTAATCATGGAAAATGGAATTTCCAGTAAGGGAAAGATTTTGACCAAATTATCAGAGTTTTGGTTCCAATTTCTTTCTGAAAGCATTCCAAATCACCTTATCTTGAGTGAAAGTTCCGACGATAAACTCTTTGCCAAGTTACCTCCGCAACTCCTGGAGCCTAAGTATAAAAGTCAACTTTCCGGAAGATCGTTGCTTGTGAAGAAATTGAAGTTGATTCCATTGGAAGTTATCGTTAGAGGTTATATCACCGGTTCTGCTTGGAAAGAATATAAGAAATCCAAGACCGTTCACGGATTGCCTGTTAGTGAAGAATTACAAGAATCCCAAGAATTTCCTCGTCCAATCTTCACTCCTTCCACTAAGGCTGAACAAGGTGAACATGACGAAAATATCTCTCCTGAGAAAGCTGCTGAAATTGTTGGTCAAGATTTGACTGACAAATTAGCTGAAAAGGCAATTGAATTATACTCGAAGGCCAAGGAGTACGCAAAAACCAAAGGCATCATTATTGCTGATACCAAATTTGAATTTGGTCTTGATGAAAGTGACAATTTAGTATTGGTAGACGAGGTCTTAACTCCAGATAGCTCAAGGTTCTGGAGTGCTGCTACTTACAAACTCGGTCAATCCCAAGATTCTTACGACAAGCAGTTTTTGAGAGACTGGTTAACCACAAACGGCTTGGCTGGTAAAGACGGCGTTAAAATGAGTGAAGAAGTGGCTGAAAAATCAAAAGAGAAGTACATTGAAGCTTTTGAAGCTTTGACTGGTACTAAATGGGTAGAGTAATTACAATCAATAGAATTTAGTAAACGTTATAATCGTATTCTTTTAAGTACATGATGCTAAATTAAACTTGGTCAATATTAATGCTAGGTTCGGTAATTTTTTCGAAGGTAGAGTTCTTCAAACTCAGGTATATGTCTTTTTTCTAAACTCAACCTTTCTAGTTCGTCAGTTATTCTCTTTCTATAATTTTGGGGTGGGTCATTTCGTGCTTTTAAAGGCAGTCTTCTTATTTCCTCAATATCCTTCGGACCTCGAGGTTTAACTGGACTAGTGGCTTCATAATGTAAGAATTGTCGAGCTTGGACAGTCGAGGGTTTAGCATCTGTCCTTTTATTATTATTCAAAATCTCTTTTAATCGTTGTTGAACTTCTTGCTCAACTACCAACTTGAACTCTCTTTGATAGCCTAGTCTTACTTCTTTAGCTTCTAGATCCATTTGCTTTTTTCGTAATTCAAACTCAGCGAGTAGTTCGTCTTCTAATTGTTTCTTTTGACTGTTACACTTCTTTTGCATGTTGTTGAACTCAGTTTCCAAATTATTAACTTCGGCAATAACTTTTCTTTCAAGAGCATTCAAAAAAATCTCTTTCTTTTCCAAATTATCTTTATCTGAAGATACCTTTCTATCTCTTTTATCTAGATTATCCTTTTCAGCTACCACTTTTCTTTCAAGGGACGTAAGGAAGGTTTCTTTTTTCTTTAATTCGTCATTTTTGGTCAAAAGTTGTTTTTGAAATTCATTAAGGTCGGTCGTTCGTTCATTCAACTCTGTTTCTTTCCGGAGAAACTTGACTGACAAGTTTTCTAATAAGTCAAAACACGATGGCCTCAGTTCAGGGTCGACTGTTATGCATGATCTAATGATTGATCGTAATTGGGATGAATATGTATCGGGGATATCAGGAATTACACCTTTTTTAATTTTGGTTTGAAGTTGAAGGTGAGTTTTGGCTTGAAATGGAGGTTGTAAGGTACACAATTCAAAAAGTACACAGCCTAAGGACCAAATATCACATACGGGATTATAAGGATTATCCATCAATACTTCTGGCGACATATAATAAGGAGTTCCGACATAAGTCTTAGCAAAATCATTAGCAGAAGTTAACATCTTGGCTAAACCAAAATCACCCAATTTAAACATGGTTTGGTTCCCTGAATTGAATATAAAGATGTTATCAGGTTTGATATCACGATGAATAATGACGGTTTCGGAATTAATAGGGGGTTCTTCAGTATTACTATTATACAAATTGACCTTCTTAACATCAATTCCATAATGACATTTATGAAGGGCAAAAAGTATGTGGAGCATCACTTGCCAAATCAATTCCTCGGGTACGGCTTCATTATCTCTTTTGAACCCAGAAATACTTTGACCAAGATCTCCTCCTCCACAATATTCCATGTATATGTGAATTGACTTCTTCTCAATAATATGATCATGGGTATAATATTTGACGATATTCGGATGATTCAAGCCTTTGAGAATTCGAAGTTCAGAAATTAATTGGTTTCTTTCATGGCTATTCATGGAAGTATACTCGATTTCTTTACGTACTAAGATTTTCCCGTCAGATTTCTGTCGAACCCTACGAACAGTTCCGAACGAACCCTTTCCTATGACTTCGAGGGCATCGTAAAGGTGGGATATCGATGACATTGATTGTTGAAAAGAAGATGTGAAGATTTTAGATTTTGGAAATTCTGGATCAGTAGTTAAAGGCCTTTGTTGACAATTGCCTAATTGGGACATGGGACACGGACGAGTTTCATGGAGGCTGCACGTGATTTCCCCATTGGGAAATACGAGATTGGGAGAGTGCAGGACCCAAATTTTGCTGCAAATATACTTCTATTAGAGTACAGACTATTTAGAGTAAAGGATATGTTTTGTCATATGGCGTGAGGGACAATACAGGACTGTCTTTTGCGAATGTGGAATCGTTTAGTACTTCATTCAATATGGCGTTGGGCAGATGCGGAGAGGGAGACCTGTCACGCTCATGGATCTCTTCTATTTGAGGAGGCTTTAACGCTAAAGCTGGAGGTATTCTTCGATTTAAGATGGTTTCGATTTTATGATGAATTCCCAGATGTAGATGAATTTCACTTTCCAAAGACGAAACTAGATGGAAAACTGAGTTCAAAGCATTGTAAGACTCATTGTTGGAAGGTGACAATAGCATAGCGTCGGCTACACTCTCAGCAATTTCAACTAGTTTGACGGTTGCTCCTGGCCCGTTTGACTCAAATGCAAATATAGGTAAGTTGGATGTACTTACCAAAAAGTCAATGGCGTTCGTTAGTGGATAGTTAAAGTCCAAACAGTCATCGTTGTTTTTTACCAAGTAGCCACTATGGTAAGCAACATGCCAGGCCAAGGACTTCATCCAATGCTTGGAAAGTAGAATATTCACTTTTTGAATATCATTCGTCTTGTCCTCTACTGTGATTCTGGAAAGTTGCTTTTGGAGTTCTACCACTTTTCTAGGGTCTTTTTGATTAAGAAATGCCTTAAGGATGTTGGAGTCGGAGTCACTGCTGATTAAATTATCAAAGAATTGACGATCGGGTATTGAAAATACTTTTATAACTTCTGCAAATCCTGTAAGAAGCTCAGGATATTCCTCGTCTACAATCAGAGGGAAAGGAGCAGTTGTTTCAAGAACAACAGGAACTCTGTCTTCAATGCACATGAATCTTTCAGTAACCAAGAGCATATAAAAGATCTTTTTGAGTCGATGGCTTTCAGCAGCAGGTCTTCCAATATAGGTTTTCGGATCATGTAGTCCTATCATTTGAGCAATTGATATGGCTTCTCGAAGGTACAATATGGAACACTTGGTACCTCCCTTACTATTCACATAATAAATATAAAGGAAAAACGAAGTAAGTAAATCATCACAAGTTGGTTCAATTTTAAAATCTATCATTGACCGTGCTCCGTGGGCCCTATTTACATAGTCGGTGGGGGCAATGTCTTTAGGAATGGCTACCATTTCAGCATTAGACTTGAGAAAACTTACTTGCACAGCTATTGCAGCTGACATAGCACAACACAAACCATAAGACCGAGCATTATCTTTGGTCAATTCTGTATCTGTGATTATCTTCGATATCAAGTTTCCGGATGAAACCACCGGCCATATTCCGTAGTACCAAGTTTGATAGACTTGTAAGCACGGAATGATCTTTTGAAGGGGTATCCATGAAGTATGAGTACTCAATGTATCATGTAACCGAGGCTTCGGGCCACTTTTTTTCTTCTGACGACTATTAGTACAAGGAATCTTCAGCTCGATACATCTTGTACACGATATCTTAGTATTTGAGTTTGAATTCAGGGTCTGAGAAGCTTTTTGACTTCTATCGCATCTTACTTTACGAGCAGAACAAGCGTCACAGGGTGTGGTATATTTTTTTCGAGATTTGGTCGAATTCATATGTATTTTACATGTAATAACACGAGAAATTGATATAAGAAACGTATTGTTTTAAATTAAACGCAGATTGTATTGCTCAAAATTATGTAGTAGATTTTTTTCAATACTTTTTGCGGGGAAAAAAAAGCGAAACTTAATAACGGATTTAAGTTTACAGAGACGCTGATTTGAAATATTAGTTCAAGTTTAAGTTTAGAGGGAGTACTCAAGTTTACAAACAGCCATACTGAAGTTTACAAACGGGATTGAAGTTTACAAATAGGATTGTAGTTTACAAACAGCCGTAGTGAAGTTTACAAACAGCCATAATGAAGTTTACAAAAAGCCATACTGAAGTTTACAAATAGGATTGTAGTTTACAAAGAGCCACAATGAAGTTTACAAACAGCCGTAGTGAAGTTTACAAAAACCATACTGAAGTTTACAAATAGGATTGAAGTTTACAAATAGGATTGAGGTTTACAAATAGAAATCGAGTTTACAAAAGCGATGTTACAGTTTACAAAGCCGTGTTACAGTTTACAAATAGAAATCGAGTTTACAAAAGCGATGTTGCAGTTTACAAAGCCGTGTTGCAGTTTACAAATAGAAATCGAGTTTACAAAAGCCATGTTACAGTTTACAAATAGAATTCGAGTTTACAAAAGCATGTTACAAATCACAAACGCAACTTGTAGCTTATAAAAACCTTGTATAGTTTACAAAAAAAGTATGAGCTTTTCCTCGTAGTAAAAAAAAACCATTAAATTACTCTTCTCTGTAACTTTTATATAAATTAAATCATCATCTTTCTAAGAAAACGACAAGAATTCCTATGTCGTAAATGGCCTTCAAACTTCCGGCAGTAATAAATGAAACCCACTGTAAGTCTCGATTGGTTAAACCTCCGACAATCATTGGCCCAAATACTTGAGCCAAAGTCTTGACCACATTTATCCATCCAAAAACTGCTGTTCTTTCACTATCTGAAACTAACGCTGCCAAGAATACATGCTTGGGTGCAACATCCATAGATTGAGTAGAAGCCCTAAAAACCAATATCATCAACGTTATCAAAAGCGATGAAGGTATTGGAACCAATGCAAGTAATACAGAGGCAGGAAAATGGGTGAAAACCATTGTCAAAACTGCACCTATTCTTTTCGTTAAAGTAGTACTTAATAATGACATGAACCCACTGACAATCCCCGTCGTAAAAAAGATGGATCCCAAAGCGCCTGCATCGATTGAAAATTTGTTTTTGATATAATATGTTTGCCATGAATTAGACACTAAAGACGAAGCAAAAGAATCCAAAGCGAAAAGAATAGAGAGTTTGATCACTGTAGATAAAATTCCTTTTTCTAATCTTGGAAGCATGCTTTTCTTCTTGACCAAAGGAGTAAATTCAGTATCGTCTGACTCACTCATTACATTGTTTTCGCTTCTTTCTACCTCAATCTTCAGTGATAACATCCAAGATAGTATCATACAGACCAAAGAAAGCATAGAATATACCAAAAAACATATTTGGTAACTAGCAAGATTGGGATAGCCTATAATTTTTGTATATTCCACCAAATATCCAAAAATTGCCGACCCAATAGCAGCACAAGAGGTTCCAAGAAAAGTATACCAAGCATAAATATCAGACCTGTCGCTTTCAAGTGCTAATGAAGCTATACTGCTTTGCTCTATGGATCGGAAGGGACCCACTTCACCACCTCCAGGGGTTAAAGTACCAACCACAGCTACAAATGTAAGAATATAGAAATTTTCAAACCATGCAAAAGAAAGCCCAGTCAATGTCATAATGGCAGAACTCAATATCAACGTGAATTTCCTCCCTACCCGATCGGCCAAAAGTGAAAAAGCAAAGCTGGTAACCAAGTCGCCAATAAAAGTTAGGGACATAAACAATCCAATCAACAGTTCATCCGCCAGAATTTGGTTCAAATAAAGTACTAGAATGAGGGCTGTTCCTCCGAAACTAATTAACCTGATCATTCTCAAAAGAATAATTACGTATACATCCTTAGAAGACCTAATCAACGTAGTGAGACCTATTTCGTCAAATAACAGATTCATCCTTGCTGATAATCTTGATAAATTTGATTCGTTGGCTTGGTTTTAACTTTATATTCTTTTGAAGAAACGTGCAGGGAAGGTTCCACTCGGCCCGATGAATTACGTCAGATGGCTGCAGGTAAATTACAAACGGATAACAAATTTTATGAGGGTGCATCGATCGCCAAGAATTGGGTGCATTATGCCATGCACATTTGACATATTTTTGCAGATAATTCTGGTATTTTCATGACAATGCCTATTACCTTTTATTTGAAGCACAAATCAATAATATGAATAATCCAACAGATGTCTTAGATAGTATCTTAGGTAACTTCTTATCCGAGGAAAAGAAATTGGTGAAATTTTGATAACGTTTTAAGCTATAAAACCCCGAGGGCTCGTAACTTGCTGCCACATCGTTGGCTGCAAGGTCTAATAAAGTCCAATCAAAGTGCTTACAAAATCCCTCACATGCTTGGTGTCAAGAGGCTTAACTACCATTAAACTACTAGCCAATGTCTTCAGAGGATTATGACTAGAATCAGAATGAATAAGGCCGATAACTGGAACAGAGACAACTTGTTACAGGTATTAAAAGGTGGCTGAAATCTCAAAGTCTTTATGGTCACTGACTAATTTTATAAATGTCGACCGAAAAATTAGAACACATCACCTCAAATGTAGGTATAAATCCTTTAGAATCCTTGTCCCATGACGAAAAAGGACTCGATAACTTTTCTTCGGACGAAAGTATCGAACTCTCCGCTGCTGTTGACTTCACCTCCGATGATGTTAATGCAATTGTCCCAACATCAGACTCAGAAGTTCCTGCTTCAACTCTTAGAATGTGGGTTTTGAGTTTTGTTTTAAGTGCAGTTATTGGCGGTGTTGATTCTTTCTTTTCATTAAGATTTCCAACTATCCATATTGGTGCTATCGTTGCTCAGGTGATTGCTTATCCGATTGGGGAATTATGGTACTTTATTATTCCATCTTTCAACATTCCACTTCCTTTTGGTCTAGGATTCAATACCAACCCCGGTCCATTCAACTCTAAGGAGCATGCTTGTATTTACATTTTTACAAATTTAGTAGTGAGCGCAGGTTTGGTCAATAGTGTTGTTACTGAAGCATATAAATTTTTCGACCAAGAAAATGTAATTGGAATTAATAAGATGATCTTGTTCAATTTGGCAAGTTTTCTCATGGCCTTCTGTTATACTGGATTAGCTAGAGGAATTTTGGTTACTCCTGATAGAAGCATGTGGCCTGGTGTATTAAGTACTTGTGCCTTATTTCAAGCCTTCCATTCTAGAGAGAATGAACCAGCTGGAGGATGGACTATTTCTAGATTCAAATTCTTTTCTATTGTGTTTTTGGGTTCTTTTGTATGGTATTGGTTTCCTGATTTTATAATGCCTTTTGTGAGTGATATTGGTGCTTGGATCAGTTGGTGCAAACCATCCAGTGCATCATTAGCTCAAGTATTTGGGGTAACAAGTGGATTAGGACTCTTCCCTTTAACACTTGATTGGACTCAGATATCTTCAATGGTTTCTAATCCTTTGACTACTCCATTCTGGTCGGTATTTTGTGTTTTCTTCTCGTTTGTTTTCTGGATCTGGATAGTTATGCCAGGCTTATACTATCAAAATCATTGGCAAACAGCACATATGCCTATAATGACATCTTCCATCTATGACTACCACGGTCAAGCTTATAATGCTAGTAAAGTTGTGGATGGAAATTGGAATTTTGACTATGATAAATTTAAACAATACTCCCCTGTGATGTTACCTATTGCCTTTTTAATGAATGTTGCATTAGGTTTGGCTGCTTTTACTGCTATGGTAGTACTGTTTGTGTTTAGATTCAAGACGGACGTTTATGATGCTTTGAAAGGTCCCCAATCGGATGTTCACAACTCGGCATTAAAAAAATACAAGACATTACCATTCTACTTTTACTTAATTGTCGGGGTCATTGCCTTGGCTCTTGGACTTGGCTTTAGTGAAGGATACTACCATAGCACCCAGTTTAGAGGTGATGCTTATATCGTATCAATAATTATAAGTGCAGCTCTATTTGTTCCTTTGGCTCTCATCGAATCTCAATACAATTTTGAAGTGAGTCTTGCTTCATTCTTCGAAATCGTGTCTGCTTTTTGGTTTAAAGGGAGACCAATGGCTCTTATGTATTTTTACACTATGGGATTCGGAACAATGCAACACGCCATGCACGCTACTCAAGGTGCTAAGATTGGTCATTATATGAAAGTTCCTCCAAGAACAGTGATGGCAGTTTTATTCGTTGGGTGTATTTGGGCTGCCTTGGTTAGTCCATCTGTCGTCGGATACGTTGTTGAAAATTTTGGCCATGTTTGTACTACTGCTGCAAAAAACCATATGATTTGCAGAAAGACTAAGACTCAATATAACACTCATTTGGTATGGGGACTCTTTGGATCCCATATTTTTACTACGGATGGAAGATACTCTTGGGTGTTATGGTTCTTCTTGGTTGGGGGTGTAGTCGCCGTGGCTGTGTGCTCCTTACAGTTATGGAAACCAAATAGTATTTTAAGAAAGTTCAATCCAGTTTTATTCTTTGGAGGTGCTGGAATGATCCCGCTGGTTACGGGATTCAACTACTCTACTTGGTTTATGGTTGCTCTACTTTTCAATTTCTTTGTCCACAGAAGAAATCATCCATGGTGGAAGAAATACAATTTGGTCATGGCTGTTGGACTCGACTGTGGAGTTGCAATAGCCGTGATTTTGATATATTTTGCAGTTGTATATACAGGTGCCTCTGCAAAGTTTAGCTGGTGGGGAACAGAAGTTGCAAAGAAAGGATGTGATGCTTCAGGGTGTCCCCACTTATCTGGTCCTATGACCAAACCAACTGGTTGGTAAATAGTTATTGTGTCTAATTTTTTAAATAATATATAATTAATACTTACTGAAAACTGTACATTTCTTGCTATAATTGACCACGAGAGTCCACTCACCAAGCACACTGGAGCTTAGATTTTTATCATTTAGATCATCATTATGTACTTTCTATCAACACTTCGTTCCAAATAATCTAATGATTTCATATATATTTCAGTTAAGGCCAAAGTCAAGGAGTGATGCTAAACCTAGTATGACATACTTGATTCAAGGAGAAAAGTAAAACCGCTTAGCTGAAAGATTTATAGTTGCAATTGCCTGATTTAGTTATCGATATCAGCTGACCAAAAATAAATTTCCTATTTCGTCGAGGCAGGTTGGCAACTGTCAAAATGATATTTGCACCTCTGCCCTCAAATTTCTTGTTCGGTAGTAAAATCAGATCTTTCTGAATCAAGGAGACGCTCGATGATTTTTACAACAAGACGCTTAAAGCGCTACCTTTACATATAATTAATATCAATAACATTAGCATATAGTAGTTAGTATACACTATTTAATCAGAACGGAATGGATAGACATTTGGGATGGTCTTTTCGTTTTCAACAAGTAATTCAACTCCAGTACCGTCTCCGTTGACAGTCAACTTTTCACCATCAACAACAAAAACGTTTTTACCTTTGTAGACAAGTTTCTTGTCTTTAATGGAGAAGTCTTTGGAGGAGGTTTTGCCTTCAACGACTTCTTTCTTATCGTTGACACTGATGTACTTCTTGGTAGCAGCATCAACAAGAGTAGCATCGTCATTCAAGACAAAAGCGATTCCGTATATACGGATACCCATTGCGCGTGCTTAACTATGGGCGAAAAAAGGCCTTA
>JAJMEK010000025.1:0-92170 GCA_030574095.1 Metahyphopichia silvanorum
GGGGGAATTGAAGGTTTATATATTTGTTTTGAAGGGAAAGAGCCAACCCAAAAAAAATAAAAAAAAAAAAAAAAAAAAAAAAAAAAAAAAAAAAATAATGATATAAAAAAATAACAATGGATCCCACAACAATACCCGATGCGTGGTGACGACTAAATCAATGTGTCCACGTTTACACATACGGGGAAATTCACCCTGTTGTTGCAGGAGGTCCCCTACTGAGCTTTGATTGACAACTGGGCCTGAACCTGAACCTGTCCGTCGTCAATGCAATCGACCTGTTTCCACCTATGGGCCCGACCCTATTTTATCCTCAATTGGTGTCGATGTTTCGTCTCAATTGGTGTCTATTGTCCTTTCTCTTCACTACAGGAGTGGGTTCCCTAAGGGTTTTATCTCAGTTAAGTAATAGCGTGCACAACGTTCTTCGCATGCCGGTGCTGGTTAAACGAGGTCCTGGGCTCCCAATATGGGCACCAAATCAATCACCGATGAGGTGCGATGCTGGCTGCAATTGCTCCTGATTAGGTTTCGCTATCTGGTGTGATTGCATCGTTGTGATCCTGGTTCGTTATGATCCATTTGGAACAAGTCTGGGCGTTATGATGGTGTTGGTTATGATTGGCATCTGTGCTGGTTGGTTGGTTATCACCAACTTCTAATGCGCCGTCACGTGCGCCGCCTACTGCTCGTGGCATATTTTTCATCCTGCGATGTTTGCGATGAGCATCTCCATGTCTGAAAGTACTGAACCAATGAACCCACCTGACGTCAAGGAAGATGCAGCAACCGCGGTGAGTGATCGGGCCACAACTGAATATGCTTATTCTTCTTTCGAGCAGTCAAAACCCGTCTCTGCTGATCAAAATCTGCCTATCTCAAGTTTAGACGATTCTGCCAAAGAGAAATCAGATATTTCCAACTCTTCGGGAAAAGAGGACCCTCCAACCGCTCTTTCGGTAGAGAAAACTACTGAATTGCTGTCAGAACAGCCTATTACTTCAAATCCAACCGACGAGCCTTCTGCTGAACAACCCACCGCTCAAGCAAACGACGAATCTTCTTCTGAACAATCTGCCGGACAAGCAAACGACGAACTTTCTGCTGAAAAACCGTCGTCCCAATTAACCAACGGATCCTCAACCGAAAAGCCAAATCCTTCCAACGAATTGTCTTCCATAGAGGCCTTTATCAAACCAACCACAAACGAAGACATTCAACAGCTCTCCGATGACGATATTGAAATCGATCTCTCCTCAGACTCCGATTCCTCTTCTTCCTCTTCCTCTAGCAGTAGCGAAGAGTCTTCCGACTCTGATTCTGATTCTGAAGACGAAAACGAAGAAGCTGATAATGATCAAGAAGAACAGACGGCCATTGATAACATTGAAGACGATGAAGAGGAATCCATCAATGGTCCAATAGCATCTAAAAATGAAGTCCTCGACGAAGAAGCCCCCGTTCTACCTGAAGACTATGTTGTTCCAGAAAATGCCCCTTTGGAATATATTGGGGAAATTACAGGTTTGGTTGAGAAGTCTGTCATCATAAAAGCCCATATATCCGGGGAATTTCGAGTATTAAAAGAAGGATCTATCTTGTGCTTTGATGATAGATCGCTTTTGGGTCCTCTATTTGAGACCTTTGGTAAGCTACAATCTCCGGTATACAGGGTCAAATTCAATTCGGATGAAGACTTTAACAAATTCCTGGATTTCAAGGGCAAGAAAGTCTACTACGTGGTTCCGGAATCCCAGTTTTTGTATACCGACACAATTAAGTCGATTAAAGGTACTGACGCTAGTAACTGCCACGATGAAGAATTGCCTGAGGAAGAACAGGAATTTTCCGATGATGAGAGAGAAGCTGCTGCTAAGCTGGACAAAAAGAGAAAGAAAAAAAACAATAAGAAGAAAAATGATAAAGAGATTCCTCCAAGAAAGAAACCAAATACTGATGCTTTTACTCCTTATGGTTACGCTCCTCCTCCGCCACCTGCTTTTTCACAACAAACATCTGTCCCTAGCCAACAATTACCTTCTGTTTACGGCGTTCCATTCAATGCACAAACGCCTGGTTATAGCGCTCCTCCCATGGCTTATTCTCAACAGCAGCCGCCATTTCCTACGTCTACACAACAGCAGTTCCCTCAACAATATGCTCAGCACTATACTCAGCCTATAGCAGCTCCGGTATATGCCCAGAATGCCTATCAAAACCCATATCCTCAAAATGGTTTTCCTCAAGCTTATTCGCAGCCTTATCCACAACCGAACTATCACCAACCTTATCAACAGGTTCCTTATTCCGGAAACCCTAATCAAAATACATTACAACAGTTACAGCAACTCATGAACCAGCAACATTCAAACCAAAACCAAAACCAAAACCCTTCGTCGCATCCTCCTTACAATCCATGAGCTTGTGATTTTACTTCAAGTTTTGCCTTAAGTAGTAATTCAAAATATTGCATATACGATATCACTTCATAGTTCGGGCTCTATTTGGTAAGGTACGGATCTCTACACAACAAGCAATTTTTCATGGGTTATGAATCATTCTTCGTTTTTGTCGTATTACTAATTTCATTGTCAACTTTTTGCAAGAAATATGATGCATAGTTCCGGCAAATGATCTTCTGATAAAGTGATTGCATCTAGCTTCTAATTCCCATATTAGACATTTCTGATACTTAAGCTCCACAGTTGATGTTGATCCTTTTTGGTAACGTTGGCTGTATATTGCTAATCTAAGTAGACCATGAACAATTGAATTGCCCCATTGGAAGCCCAAGTCAAACATTAGCATAAAGTAATCAACGCCTATTCTCCCTTTCGGTCTAATAGTCGAAAACAATTTGGAAAATAATAGTGATCCATATATATGTATATTATGAAAGATTGGATATGTCATCAGAACACCTGTTACACTTTATGTATGTTCTTCTCGATGTGCGTTGTACTTACAAACTGTATGAATTACCATATTCTCCCTACAGAACTGGGACACATTAAAGTCTCTGTACCCTTTCAAAAGAGCTTTACCCATACCCTTTATGATTATATCCTCTAACCCTGATACCCTAAAGGAAGATGTGAAACTTAGGCGATTCGCATAATGCTTAGTTGGTGGCCGGTGACAAGATAATAATTTCTTACTGTAAAATGCCTGAAAACCATAGTGGGGATGCATTTGAACCGTATATCCAAACTCTCAACTTCATTACTAATACTCTTTGAAGAAATAATTTGGGGATTAGTAATCTTTGTCAATCTCCTTCCCCGAAATGAACATCATTTTCCCGTTACTCAACATATTCCTTTTATTATGTCCGCTATTTACTGTTAAGTCCGTTAATCTACATTCTGCTGGTGCCTTTGAAATAAGTATATAAAGACTAATGATTGAATTGTTTTGGCAATCGCTACTATGACTATTACTTATTTGATCGTTGGTGCTAATCGAGGAATTGGATTTGGTTTTGCCAAAAACCTTTCTGAAGATCCTAACAAATTGGTTATTGCAACCACTCGCTCTGATGCTTCTGCTTCTGCTTTAAAAGAGTTGAATAGATCTAATATAAAGATTATTGAGTTAGATGTTACTGATTCTATTGAAGATTCTAAGAAAAATTTGAAAATTCTTGATTCAATTGCTCCTAATGGGGTTGACATTGTCATTCACAATGCTGGGTCGTTGCAAGTTTCAAATCCAACTATTTTGGGCATTGAACCTGACGACTTCACTACTCTTAATCAAGTTAATCTTCTCGGACCAGTTAAGATATACAATGCTGTTTTTGACTACTGGACAAAGAAGGCTAATCCAGAAACTCCAAAGAAATACATCTTCATTTCTTCTTCTTCAGGATTGGTCAACAACTATATTCCTCTTCCAAGTACGGCTTATGCTGCAAGTAAAGCTGCACTCAACTGGGTTGTTAGAAAAATCTGTGCCGATCATTCCAATTCAGATAATGAGCTTGTTAAGAATTCAATCGTTATTTCCATGTGCCCCGGGTTGAACGAGACTGACGGAACCAGGGACTTCCTCACTCTGGCTCCAGAAGAGCTTCTTTCAAATACCAAGGTCTATCAACCAGATGAAAGCACTCTGGGTCTTATTAAGATCATAGAATCTGCTACCAAAGAAGAAAATGATAAATTTATCAACGCTGAAGGTAAAAAGTTAGATTGGTAATATGTGTCTATATAATCAATACAAAGTAATGCCCCTACAGTTGAGCCATACTGAATCGATATTTTTCAAGCAAAATAATTTTTGTGCACTATGGGCATTTTGCCACACCGTCTGCAAAAATATTTACTGCTTAATAATACAATGCGTGCGCAGAATGGCTGCTAATTACCTTACTGGGTGAACGAGACATATAAGTAATTTAAGTTGAATTCAGCCCAGGATTTTTCATGCTAGCAGCCCCAAAGTATCAAACAGTGTTTGAATTGAGACCAAATGAATTTCTATGACAATGGAAAGTAAAATTTCTGGCTAAAGTTCTTGTTTCAGAAAATGATTACATTATTATGGTACATTTCAGTTTGTGGTGGATTCAATTTGCTTTGATGTGAACAATTTCTTTAAGTTCCTTGAAATAAGTTCATTTTTTGTGTATTCTTTAAATTTTCGTCAAGTTGACATCTACATTGAAATTTCAATGTTTTACAGAAGGTCGAAGCGACGACTAACTCCGCTGTTAAACTCCGCTAATATATGTAAATTACTTTGTTGAATATTGTCTAAACCCAATATAAACAATTTAAACAAACCAAAATTCAAATTGAAAAGTTTTCTTCTGCTGGAAGTACCGGATAATTTTGAAAAAAAAAAAAGATTGTCTTAACAAGTTTACAAGTTTACTTTGTCGGAAAAACTTTGACAGGTAATCTAGGATGTACGCATTAAGTCCGAAACAAGCTCCACTTTAAGTCCGCAGTAAATTCATATATAAATAGCTTCAACCGCTGATAGTTTGAAGTTGATTAATAAAAAAACAACGGATTATGGCTGTTACTTACTTGGTTATAGGTGCTACTAGAGGGATTGGCTTAAGTTTTGCTAAACACCTTTCTGCTGATCAAAATAATTTGGTGATTGCAACTGCACGTTCTTCAAAAGGTGCTGGAAACTTGACAGCTTTAAACAGATCAAATTTGAAGGTTATTGAATTGGATGTTACTGATTCTGTTGAAAATCTCAAGAAAAGCTTAAAGGCCATTGATTCATATACTTCTGACGGTGTTGATATTGTTATTAACAATGCTGGTTTAATCACCGGAACGCATGACACTATTTTAGATGCCGATATTCAATCGTTTAGAGATATCTTCGAAGTCAATGTATATGGTCCAATTAAGGTATACAATGCTGTTTTTGACTATTGGACAAAAAAGGCTAACCCTGAAACTCCAAAGAAGTACGTCTTTATTTCTTCTTCTTCAGGATTGGTCAATAACTATATCCCTGTACCAACTACTTCTTACGGTGCAAGTAAAGCGGCCCTTAACTGGGTTGTTAGAAAAATCTGTGCCGATCACTCCAACTCAAGTAATGATCTTGCTAAGAACTCCATTGTCATTGCTATGTGTCCTGGTTATAATGATACTGATGGAACCAACGATGTTTTAAATATGATGCCCGAAGCATACAAGGAAGCCCTTAGTGCCGTTAAGCCCTTACATCCAGATATCAGTACTGCTGATCTTCTTAAAGCTATCAAAGGAGCCACCGCAAGTGATAATGATACATTCATTGACAGTAAGTTAGAAAAAGTAAGCTGGTAGGGTATGTATATAATTAACTACTTAATAGAGAGCCTACTCATGTTTTCGTGAAATTTTGGTTCTACATAATTCAATATAATAGAGTATTCAATTTAGCCCGATCATATATATCTCAATTGGTATAAGGAGCTTTAACCGCTATCACGTTGAAGGACTCATTGAGACTTAATGCTACTAATTCATCAAGGTCCTTTTCCAAAACTCTGGTATTACCCGAGCTAGGAATATTATTAGCCATCACAAATGTCTCACCCATCAAGTCTTGTCTCATATGAGACAATTGATCAACTAAGCGAATACCTTCTTTCAATTGAACAATTGATAAGGCAATATCTTTGTTGCTGGTCAACACTTCTTGTACTTTCTTCTCAAAATTAGGACCTCTTACATATACAGTCACCTTAGATATGTTAAATGACAACTTGTGAACCAAATGTAAAGCTAATAAGTCACTTGAGCTCATTACATCACTATGATTGAGAACTAAATTAGCAGACTTTAATCCAAACAATGCGCCGTCATTTCTCTCGAGTCTACTTATGTCATTCACTAACATTAATCCAAAATTGCATTTACAATTTTCGAATAAATCCTTGAATAAAGCATTTTCAGATCCATCAGTAGAATCCACCAACTGTGAAGCTTCAACACCAGAAAATAGTAAGTCAGATCTTTCCAGAATTTGCTCATTAATTGTAAATACTCGATTTTTGTTAGTTGACAAAAGGGACTTAGATGAGTAATGAATTCCAAGAAATTCGGTATAAATTCTCATAATCGATAAAATAGATGAAGATGTCTTATATTCAACCTCGTTGTTTTGATTGATCGTATTATAGTCACTAGCAGTATTATCGTATGTCGAGGCTTCCAATAAGTGAGAAGTTCTTGAGGTAAAATCTCTGAGATGAAGAGCTTTGACATCAATGTTATAGTCAGAAGGATTTTTAGAAGAAGTTATATCATGAACGAAAGTCATGATATTTGAAATGGTATCGATTTTTTGAAGAAGAAGAACTAATCGGGTAATACTATGTTCATTCTTTTCAATTTCCCCAGAGGGATGTTCCATTGGTCCAGTTAATGTATTTTGAACCTCTTCACGATAACTTGTTGGATATACCCATAATGTTAAAGGAGTAGTAGCAAAAGTAGTTATCAAAGCCATGACAACAAACATTGAGTAAAGTTTTTGAGAAATAATTCCTGCTTGCAAACCAAGATTCAACACGACAATTTCAACAATACCTTTACAAGACATCAATACACCAACCGTTAAAGACTCTCTCCACAATAATTTATTAATTTTTGCACCAAAAATTCCTCCTAAGATTTTACCAACCATTGCCAAAAGGATGATTCCAATTGTATAAGCCCAATCTATACCATTATTAAGTAATCCCAAATTGACATTGAGACCCGCAAGAGCAAAGTAAAGAGGTATTAACACAATATGCACCAAATCTTCCAATTTTTCTGTGATTTGAATGACATAACCATTATCTCTAGGCACAATGACACCTACCATAAACGCTCCGAAAATAGGATGTACACCAATGATATCAGTAAAGAAAGCTGAGATGAATACCCAAGCAAGAATAAACAACATAGACACTTGAGATGGCTCACCTGTAACCAAGTCATTGGTGAATTTTTTCAAACCGTATCTCATTCCTAGTCTTACAGGATAAAGAAGAAAGATGAACCACGCAATAGCAAGAAGCAAGATGTAAAGCGTATTGATACCCTTAGATGAGTTGGCCAAAGTAACGGCCAAAGCCAATAAGATCCAGCCCGTAAGATCATTGATTATTCCAGCAGCCAACACGATAGTTCCAACTCTATCCACAATAAGATTGAGTTCAGTCAAAATTCTAACAAGAACTGGGAAAGCAGTAATACACATGGCCACGGCAATGAACACCATGAAAGTAGTAAACGAAATAGCTGAACTATCATTATACTGATTATACAACCCTTTTGCAATACCACAACCAAGAGCAAAAGGAACTGCCATGTTAATAAGACCAACCGAAAGAGCTACTCTTAAATTTTTTTTTATAAACTGAACATCGACCTCGAGTCCAATAATAAAGAGGAATAAGATAATTCCAACATTAGCGATCAAGGTTAGGCCTGGGATAGAAGCCGTAGGGAAACAAGTGTCGGTGAATCCAGAAATTCTTCCCATAACACTGGGTCCTAAAAGTATACCGGTGATAACTTCAGCAATAACCTTAGGCTGTTGAATTCTGCGTACTGGCCAGTATATTAGTTGGCAAAAAAGAATAATAAAAGTGGCCTGGAAAAGAAAGATGGTGTAGGGAGCTGATGACGAATACACAAGCGGGTTCATCCCCGCTACTATTCCTGTCACGGAAGTAGTTACGACTGCCATAAGTACAAGTAAGAGTAGTTAATTTAAATATAAAAATGGGCTGTACTTCCCCGGTTATTTTTGTCGCTGGCACCATGCAGCACGTGCAGATATTATCAGCATAAGATGTCTGGGGTACAAACGACTATTATATGAAAGGGCAGTTATGGGACTAGGTGTGTGGCTAGATATGTGGATAGAGTATGTGGATAGGTATGTGGATATATATATTTGTGTGCTGATAACCATCCAAGTATAGCCTGGGATAGTCGAGCTATTTGTATATCTTCATTGAATGACATTATCTTTGAAGATATGCTTGGGCCTGCGAGATAGACTTGATTATTGAAGATAAGACCGTTTCACCTGCTGTCTCACCTACTTTTTCCAGGAATTTCACTAATTCAGATGAACCGTTTGATCCAGATCAATGGGTTGACTGCAACTGCCAGAAGCGCCTCAGTACCGGTGCTTGTTCTTCTTTACCTTCTTAGAGTATCTACTACCATCTTCCCATTCATGGTCGTGCGGAATCTCAACTACGCTATCAGATCCTGGAAATCCATATCGGTAGACCACAATGTCTAACTACCTTTTTGTAACCCTTGGGCTCTTCATCATTGATCACAACCAGTATCCACCTTCGTGGAATCGAACCCCCGAGTATGACATCATTGGTGGAGGTGCCAGCTACGCCATTCAGGGTAGCCGCATGGTTGCTGGTGCCAGTTTAGGCCATTTGGTATCAGGTATTATTGATGCCGGTAGTGATTTCCCGACTGCTGTAGAACAAGAGCTAAATTCATGGGGAACAGGCCTCTTCATAGAGAAAGATATGTCCCGGTTGACTACTCGAGGTATTAACATTTACGATGAAAAGGATGTAAGGCACTTCAAGTACTTGACACCAAAGAAACGAGTTGAAATCTCAGATATCTTGGCCACCAAAGGTCTTATTAACGCCAAAACTTTCCATTTCTGCTGTTCCATCCAACGTGCTGAAGAAATAATCGATACCGTTCACGAGCATAATCACCTAGATCCGGCTTTTATCTTTGAGCCTACTCCTGATGCATGCGTCTCTTCCAGCTTCGAAATTTTGTGCAAGATGCTACCCAAAGTAACGGTTTTCACTCCAAATTTGAACGAAGCTTGCGAATTTCTTGGATTATCAGATCTTCCAACTACAGAACTGGACATAAGCGAAGTTGCGTCCAAATTTAGTCCGTATTTGACTCATCCTGGGTCAGGGTTGGTACTTAGATGCGGGCCTTTGGGATGTTACATCCATTCTGAAACCTTCAAAGGAATGCTTCCAGCCTATCACATTGACCAGAAAAACGTTGTGGATGTCACTGGTGGAGGGAATTCATTCTGTGGTGCATTTGTAACCGCATTGGCATTAACAAAAGGCGATTGGCTTGTTTCCGGAATATTTGGTAATATCATCAGTGGATGTATAATCGAACGCCTAGGAGTTGCTCGTGTCACCGAAGGGGATGTTTGGAACAATCTGTCAATACGTGAAAGGTTGACAAGATATTTGAGAGCAAATCCACATCTTTCTGTTGATACCTCTAAGCTCTCGTGGATGAGTTGAGCTTTTACTTAGACTGATAGACCATAAAATTCATCTCATAAAATAATCATTATAATATACACTAATATACACATATAGCCTCATTACTAAACAGAGGTTGTATCTGGAGAAGAGTCCAGGAGATCTTTGGTTTCGGGCTCAGAGTTTTCTGGAGAAGAATTCAGAAACTCTTTGGTACCGGTTTGGGAAGTTTCTTCTGGAGCTTTTCTCATTTTCAAGGGCAAATTGTCAACATGGTACAACATTTTCAAGATCTCCTTTTCATCTGTCCAACTTCTAAGCACCTTTCCGTAAATATATATCAAGATTCCAAATAAACTGACTCCTATTTGAATTGCGCCATATGTAACAAACGTCACTTTGGCGTCAGCAGAATCAAGATAATTATTATTGAAAAGAGAGAAAATGAACCCAAGCAAATTCTTGGAGAAATTGAATGTAACCAATGCCTCAGCGGCAAACATTTTATAACTGTCGACTGTGAATGTAATTGCTGTGGTTGAAGCAACACTGCATCCACAACTAACACATGCAAAAAATATAACAGGACCAATCCACTGGTCCTTGACATAAGACGACCAACCAAATCCCATAAGACCAAAAGAAATGAGAAATGTGGCGGGTATTAACATAAAAAGACGAAATTCGGGTTCGTAAATACCTTTGTTCCTTGCCACTAACCATCTGGTGAGTCTATCGCCAATGATACCGGCGGACAATGATCCAATTATACCTCCAATGAATGGGGAAATGTAAAAAAGACCGACTGTTTGCTGATCATAACCATAACCCTCTCCTTCAAAAATATCAGATATAGTTTCAGATATTACAATAAGCCAAACGACAGCTAGTGAGTAAATAATTGCACCAAACACAACAGAAGGGTATGTATAAAGGAAGAAAGGTCTAAGAGCCACCATCCACCAACTGTCTATGGTGTGGCGACCTGAGTATACTGAAAGACGTTGACGGAAACTTTTTGGAGTTGATTCAGTCGATGCCACATCATCCAATTGACTATTAACTCGAGCTAACTCGTTGTTAGTAGGAGCAGCATTTGTAAGACCCATTGGAGGGGGATTAGTATCAGGCATTGCTGAGTCGTCAATGGACGATGGGATGGTTGATTGATCCGATTGATTTTCTTCGTCGCTAAAATGAACTTCTTGTACATCTTCATAAAACAGGACATTATTACTGTATGCCCAAGCATTCGGCCTTGCAGTAGGAGGTTTATAATTTTTAACGTTTCTAGCAGCATTGGATTCTTCAATAGACCTTTTATTTGGAGTAGGATCCCTATCCCAAAAAGTTTCAGGAACGAAGAAATATGTGAGTACAAGGTTTGTACCAAAGAACATGGCAAGGATCCAGAAAAGCCAATGTCTATCTAGATATTGAAAAACAAGACCGGAAAGAAGGGGGATGATATTCTTACCGCCAAGTAAGAGCATGGTGTATAAACCTGTTCTATAAGCTCTTTCATGCTGGAAATATAATTCGCTTAAACTAGCGGATGCTAAAGATTCAGTAGGAGAAATTCCAAACGCCATGATTATTCTTGCCCCCATTAAATTACCAAAACTGGGGGAAGCACCGGCCCAAATGGAACCAGCCAAAGAAAGGATAATACCAATTAAATAAACCAATCTTTTACCATATAAAATAGCTGAAGGACTTGCAAAAACTGAACCGAAGCCAAGAGCCAACATATAGCCACCAACCAAATAAGAGATGGCGCTCAAAGGTTTATTGAATTCAGTAGATAATGAGGTTAAACCAGCAGCGAGAATAGGGGTTTGACCACCTCCTAAGAAGGTTTGAAAGCCTATGATAAGAAAGCAGATGTCTTTTCTTATAGTAGGCCAGTTTAATGGATCATTTGGATCGTCATGGGGTTGTGGGTGGAGGATTATCCCGGTATTTGTTCTTTTTAAAGAAAGGTCATCGCTTTCTTGAACCTCGGGATCATCCAACATAACCACGGTCCCAGTAACATTGGAATTAGAGGGTTGTTTGATCAACATAGCTTGCCTTAAGATTTTCCAACAAGATGTGATTTATAATTTAAATTGCAACTACTAAAGTAACCTTGGTGGTGAAAACGGCCTCGTGACTAACAGAAAAAACGAGATGCGCCTAAAGAAACAATTTGGCCTGGAGGTGTAACAACCAGTAGGTTTAACCAGGAGAAATTAGTAGGTTTTTAACCAGTGAAAAAGACAACTTCTACACTTGAACCTGGTACGCTGTTTATATACCAGGACCCTGAACTTGATCTGGGGTTACGTCATAGAAGAGAAAAGACGGTAGCGAATTACAGATAGAGATTACGATCATCACTGCTGCGAACAAACAATGGGAGCCGATAAGCTCGTGGTCTCAAAACGGCCACATCAAAATAGTAGCATAGCGAAACCAAAACAAACGGGGTGGGAATTTCATCTCCACGTTTGCTTCACGCAGAATGTTGTATGGTGAAGTGCATTACAAGTTGAATTGATGAAATGTGGGGAATCAAGTGCTGTAGAACACGGTGATATGTATGGCGGGGACGACGTAAACAGAAAACACCAAATAATCCACAATCCGGGGTGGATCACAAATGGATGGGGTGGCTGATGAATCAACATTCCACAGAAGTATTGTGGAGATTTGGTCCCCTCGTTGATCGACTACACGGGAGATGTGCTAGTGGGCTGTAAAGAACCCAAGAGAGATATACCAGACGACGACGATATCCACGCTGCACAGTATACGCTATGATGCTCTGGCCTAAGCGTAACTCCTGCCCTAAGCGTAACTACTGCCTTGACTAGCGTATCGCCTGCCTTGACTAGCGTATCGCCTGCCTTGACTAGCGTATCGCCTGCCGTGACTAGCGTCAAATGACTCAAATGACTCAATTGACTCAATTGCGCTCTCGATTGCGCTGTCTCGAAAGCCCATCACTCTCTATGGTGTCTTCACCTCTTCACCTCTTCTCCTTCTCATACTTCGTCCCTTTGGGGTATTTGCGACAACCGATGTTTTTATACCAAAACAGGCACAAAGCCGTCGTGGCCTTTCCAATCGCTTCTGCCTAACATCTCCTCTAGTCAACAATAATAACTTGGTTAGTGGCAAGTATCCGCTATCCCTTTCGCATAACGAATCGGTCCAATATTGTGGATGCTCCTTCCATATCCTTCAATCATGTGTCGGCTATTTGCTTTTGATTCCGATTTTTTCTGGGTGCTGCTACTTATGGTAACCGATATCCGTCACCAACCCCTAGTGCGTGCAGGATCTGATGCCCAAATTCGTTATCTGGTAATCGGAACTATTCTGGATTAGGCAAATTAGTCGCATCCATTACAGCTATATAATGTTCCGTAAGTCAAGATTTGATTAAAGTTTTTATCTACTTATTTCATTTTCTAAAGTAATCTTATGTCTACTAAAAGTACTCCTCCAACCTCTGCTTCTCCTGAACCGGTTTCAGGTAAAGACAACGTTTCCTATGTCTTTCAAAACAAAATTGAAAAGCAAACCCGTCACATCGTTAAAGGTGAAGGAACCAGAATCACGGTTGAAGATCCTGAAACTGGTAAGCTCACCGAAATTGTCGATGCTATGACCGGTGCTGCTGTTGGTGCTCTTGGATGGGGTGATAAAGAGGTTGAAAAATACATCAATGCTGCTGCCAAAGAATGTAACTATTCTTATCCAGTTTATATTGGTAATAAAAATGCTGAAGCTTTGGCTAAATTTTACATTGATAATTCTTATCCAAATGCTTTCTCTTCTGCTCTTTTTGTTGGTTCTGGCTCTGAAGCTAATGAAAATGCTTTGAAAATTATTTACCAATACTGGTTAGAAAGAGGTCAACCAAAGAAAACTAAATTTATCTCTAGATCAATCAGTTACCATGGTTTCACTGTTGGTACTTTCTCGATTTCTGGTAACCCAAGACAAAAAATTTTCAAAGATATCTTATTACCTGAATCTCAATGCTTGAAGACCGATCCATGTTTCCCTTTCAGATTCAAAAAACCTGAACAATCTTTAGAAGAATACGGTGAAGAGTTATTAAATAAATTAGAAGATTTAATTAAAAAGGAAGGTGCTGATACCATTGGTGGTATTATCTTAGAAACCTTGCCAGGTTCTTCTATTGGAACTGCTCCTCCTCCACCAAACTACTTGAAAGGTGTCAGAAAACTTTGTGATAAATACGACATCTTGTTTCAATTAGATGAAGTTATGTGTGGTACCGGTAGATGTAACCCTAACGGTAAACTTAACTGTTGGGAAAACTACTTAGAACCAGGTGAAGGTCCAGATCTTCAAACCATTGGTAAGACTTTAGGTTCTGGTTATGTTACTATTGCTGGTGTTCTTATCTCTCCAAAAGTTAAAGATGCTTATCTTCAAGGTTCTGGAGCTGTTAATGGATCTCATACTTACGCCTCTCACTCTTTCAACTGTTACGTTGCTCTTAGAATTCAACAAAGAATCCTCGGTTTAGGATTAACCAAGAATATCTGGAAAATGGGTAACTACATGGGTGAAAGACTTAAGAAAGAATTACTCCCACATAACCCAATGGTTGTTGATGTCAGAGGTATCGGAGGATTCTGGTCCATTGAATTTGCTAAATCCAAGAAAACTTTAGAATGTTTCCCTAAAGAAGCTGGTGTTGCTGGTAAAGTTCAAGAAAAGAGTCTTCAAAACGGTGTTGCTCTTATGGGTGGTACTGGATGTACTGGAGACTTGGGAGACATTGTTCTCTTAGCACCATCATTCATCATTAATGAAAAGGATGTTGATGATATTGTTAGACTTGCCATCAAGACCATTGATGAAGTTGCTGATGACTTAGTTGAAGAAGGTTATCTTACTAAGTAATCATATTTAATACTTTTGGGGTTAATAATAGTTTTATTTATAAATAAATGCCTGTATGGACTTACGGATGTAGCGATGGCGATGTAGCGATGGTGATTTCCACCGTTTTATTTAGCTCTTCCGAAAAGTCAAGTTTTCGTCATTTGGGTAAACTCACTAATTTCTATGAAAAATCAACCTGTTGCAAGCTGAATTCGCAGCATGTTCCAATTAATGCAAAAATTCTACAAAAACCACCACTAAGCCATTGAATGGAAGACCCCCCAAAAAAAACTCACACAAAAAGTTTGTTGCTTTACAAGACTTGATTATAATCAGGCCGTAGACTCGATTGCTCTAGTGATCGTCTGCGGTCATCATTTGGTCTTGGTCTGTACTCCGCTCCATTTTTTTCGGGCTGCTGCTAAGAATAGACCTCGAGACATCTACAAGCTCCACCACAGTCTCCACCACAAGCTCCACCACCAACTTCACATCTACAACATCCTACATGCTCTAGAAACTCCAGTCTTATTATCCAAATCGACCAGGTCCCTCAACCTTCACTTGCCGATAGCAATGGTTGTATAACTCAAATTGGTTAAAGTAGTGCCTGACAACTGGTTAGTTCCAATTTGCCCAAAACGGCAGGCACGCGTCTGGTTTTATTAAATGCAGCTTCCAGCTTTTTTCGTTCTCTCACTAAAATCGTCTAATCAGACTACCCTTTTTTTCTAGTCTTCATTCACGAAGTGTACAAAAACATCTGAACCATGTCTCTAGACCAGTCAGGTGTGTATATGGCCACCTATAGCAATGTATGTATAGTCAAGGATTAGTTCAACTGATCGATTGAACCCTTTCTTTTTTTTTTATTTTAATCTTTCATTCTTCTGTTCATATACTAATGGGTTTAGACCGACGTGTATGAGTGCCTGATAAACGGGAATCCTCTTATGAGAAGGCTCAAAGACGATTGGGTTAATGCTACTCAAATATTAAAGTGTTGTAACTTCCCCAAAGCTAAAAGAACCAAGATTTTAGAAAAAGGAGTACAGCAAGGATTACATGAAAAGATTCAGGGTGGATATGGGAAATTTCAGGGTACTTGGATCCCACTACCTGATGCCCTTAGGTTAGCCACTACTTACGGATTAGGCCCCGAAGTGGCTCCGGTATTGTACCTTGATTTTTCTGTAATCACCGTGCCTAGAAAGGTAAAACCGGCTCCTGGATCGGTGCTAAATGAAGACGGTACTCCAGTCAAGAGAAAATATACAAAGAAGGCTAAGAAAGATGACTCTCCTGCTAAAAAGATCAGAGCAAGCCAGGAAAGCTTCAATGGATTGTCTCGTAACTCTTCGAATATGACTTCCTTCAACAATTCTCAACTGCAACCGTCTCAACCTCAAATGGCAGCTTATGGTTCCCAATTACCTTCTACTTTCCAACAACCGGAATTCTCCTATAATGGACAGATGGACTACCAAGCTTATCAATTACAGTATCAAAGACTTCAACAACAACAACAGCAACAACAAATGCAGTATATGCCAAACAACAATATGTATGGAATACCGAACTCTATACCTCAACAGCAACCTCATTTAATGGGCAATTTCCGTCACCAACAAAAGTTGACTCTGTCCTCCCAATCCACAAATGAAACTCATTGGTCTCACGATGAACATAATAACAAGGAATCTGATACATCAGTATCATCCACGGAGTCCAATGCTTTGAAGTTGGGAAAACGAGATCCCGTTGACGAGGATGTATCATATGCATCTCAATTACTCAAGTTTTTCAGTGAAGATAACGCACCTATTCCATATTTTATTCATAACCCTCCTTATGACTTCAACATTAATGAAGCCATTGATGATGAAGGTCATACACCTTTACATTGGGCAGCTTCCATTGGAAATTATATGATGATTCACATGCTTATATCTAAAGGTGCCAACCCATTAGTAGTCAACAACTTTGGTTTAAATCCACTTTCTAAACTCATCAGTTTCAATAACTGTTACGAGTTGAAAAACTTTGGTAAAGTTCTCGACGATCTTGAATTGTGTTTGATAAATACTGACATCAATGGTCGTACCCCATTGCATTACCTTTGTCAATTTGCCAAAGTCAAATCTAAGTATGAAAGTTTGAAATACTACCTCACTATTATTTTAAATAAGCTCAATGCTTTGAGTGATCACAATTCCTCTTCCGTCAATTTGCTTAAGAATGTTCTTGATCATCAAGATGTAAATGGTGATACTTGCTTACATTTAGCAGCACGTTCTGGATCTGGAAAATTAGTGAAACATCTTTTGAGCTACGGTACCAGGGACGATTTAGTGAATGTTAGCAATGAAACTGCTAAGATGATCATCATTAACTATAATCTATTACCTTACGATTATCTGATTTCTCAGCCTTTGAAGTCACAACCCGAAAGAAGAGATATTATTTCAACACCTATTCAGTCCAAAAACGGACACCGAGTGGAGACACCAGATACTCAGAGAACAACTGTTCAAGACGATGATTTAGACGAAGATGAGGTAACAAGAGATCGGGTAAACAAAGAAGAGCTTGAACAATTAACCAACAAGTCCAATGAAAATGATTTCTCTACAGGCAATATGTCCATAGACGACAATAAGGAAAACATATTCATAGACGATTCGTTCAAAGCATATGAAACTTCAACTTTAGCTGTTTCTACACCGAAATTTAGCCAAGTAGGGGCAAATTCCCATCAACCGTTGGCAGTGATATCAGAAAGGACAGTTGAAAGTACGCCAAGAATTATGGAGGAAAAGAAGTTTTTAGGCCCATCATTGACCCAAGACTATAAACCTCATCCCCCTAAATTGGATGATGCAGGAAGGATAGTTAATGAGGATGGAGATAAAAATGAAGACATTGATGACATGCCGAAATTGCTGTTCACTGACTTGTCTTCGATGGTCAACGGGATGATTAATTCGCTAGGTGACTCTTACGGAGGGGAAATTTCTAAACTTCGTAAAGAGTTTAAGAGACTTCAATCCACCTTACTGGACAAGAAAGAAAGCAATGCTTTAGCCATAGATAAGATCCGACTCATGTTGAATGGAAATGGAATTGAAGACTTTAACGACATTGAAGAAGGACAGAATTTGCTTGAGCAAAAAATCCTCAAGCTTGAAGAGAAATTGAACGAAAAAGAAGAATTGCTATTAAGAGAGGTCGAGATAAGTCAAGGGTGGCAGCTTATCAATCAAGAAAGAAGCGCAACTGACGATCAAGAACAAGACAATTCTGATAACGACGAAGACAATAACGAGAATATGAAGAAGGCCATTGAATTAAGTGAATTACAAATTCAAAGGCGGAGTATCATTCAACAATTACTTGAAAAGGTCAAGAACTATGGAGTAGACTCTAAGATGTACAAGTACAGAAAGCTCATCAGCTTAAGCTGTGGTTTAAAAGTTGAAGACATTGATGGACTCCTCGATGGAATCGAGGAATCATTAATGGAGACCTCCTAATTCACGATATTAATCAATCATTGTAAAGTATGTACTACTACTATTATTATTTAGGACTATCAATTTGCAACATTAGGTTTTTACGACATTCATGTCGCACCTTTTTTCAGTTATCACCAACTGGAAAAAACCCACTTCTTTTTCACTGTTTACTGAGAATTTGGGCGTTAATTATGGCTAAACCTACAAAAAGACAACCCATGGTGGCTAATCCTATTATGACCTCGGCAGTTCCTCCTACTCAGTACATTCCAAACCCAGACCCTATAACATCACAAGGGTATGCTTCATCAATATTAAATGGTGATACTCTAGAAGGAGGTGTTAAGTCTTTAACATACAAATCTATAAACGCGGTTAGATTAGTGGAAAGTTTGGACTGGATGCGTCGTGCCATGATCCTTTCGGAAGAAACCGACCCAATAAGAATCAATGATACAGATTATTGCACTGAAGAATTAGTGGCTAAGCTCAAACAAGAGTTAGACGAGGTCAAAACCACCAGTTCCGGTTCTAGAAACCTCAGCACCGATGAAAAAGTTGAAGCCTTGAACAGTTTATTGGATTCACAATTAGCTCAAAAGTCATTTTCTGAATCATACGGTGAAGACTTGTTGAATTACTACAAGAAGGACAGACCAGAAGTAGCCCTTGATATCACCTCTCAGCATTATCGAGTATCTAGCATAAAACCTTCTGGGATCAAGGTAGACAGATTCGAAGATGCCAAGGATGTTGATATGTCAGCATACGAAAGACCGCCTCCTCCCCCTTCTCCTCCTTCAGAAAGTGATCCCGAATCTAGAGATTCGACTCCGGCGGACGAACCAACTGACTAGTTTAAATCGTGTATACTTACCGTGAAAAATGTACATTATATATTTTGATTTCATTGAGTACCTACTACCATGGCCTTCACCACAGTATATTCATCTAGACCATATTTGGACCCTTCTCTACCGAACCCTGATTCCTTGATTCCTCCAAAAGGTAAGGCGGCTTCAGAAATGGCACCAGTATTAATTCCAATCATTCCGACTTCCAAGTCCTCTGCAACTTTAATAACTTTATTTATGTCCTGAGAATAGAAATAACCTGCTAATCCGACATCGGTATTATTGGCCAAATGAAGTACTTCTTCATCACTGGAAAACTTGACCAAGGGGGCTACAGGTCCAAATGTCTCTTCGTTGAATATAACCATTTCTGGAGTCACGTCGCCTAAAACAGTGAGCTCATGGAAAAGTTCTCCTATATCTGGTCTATGATTTCCCCCAGTAAGAACCTTGGCACCCAAGGATACAGCATTTTCAACATGATGCTTTACTTTCTTCAAGGAAACTTCATTATTCAAAGGACCATGGGTGACTCCTTCATCCAACCCATGCCCCAATACAGTAGTACTGGATAATTTGTCAACTAATTTGGAAGCAAACTCCTCATAAATTGACTCGTGGACAAATATACGATTAGCACAAATACATGTTTGGCCACTGCTTCTAAATTTACTTGCAATTACACCTTGAATTGCCTTTTCTAAATCGGCATCTTCAAACACTATGAATGGTGCATTACCTCCTAATTCAAATGAGCATTTTTTGAGAGTGGAAGCAGATTGTTCCATCAAGACTTTACCCAAGCCAGTAGAACCTGTTGATGATACTTTCTTAATTAGTTTATGTTCGCAAAGTAATTTCCCAACTTCTTTAGTGAGTTTAGTAGGGAGAATATTCACCACTCCAGCAGGAACTCCGGCCTCTTCAAAGATTTGAGCCAATGCCAAAGCTGAAAGAGGAGTGTTTCCAGCAGGTTTAACAACGGCAGTACACCCAACAGCCAATAAAGCAGCCAATTTTCTTGTTATCATAGCGCTAGGGAAGTTCCATGGTGTTATTATACCACAAGGGCCTACTGGCTGACGAGTAGCGAATATTCTGTTTCCAGGAACAGAAGAAGGAATTACATCACCAGCATAATGAGCAGCCTCTTCACCGAACCACTGAAAATAAGATGCAGCATAAGCAATTTCACCCATAGCATCTGCTAATGGTTTCCCATTTTCAATAACAATGATTTTAGCCAAATCCTCTTGGTTTTCCATCATTAATTGATAAATATTGGTAAGTATTCTAGACCGACTACGTCCAGTAGTGTTTTTGAAAGATTTGAAGGAATCGTGGGCTGCTTCAACTGCTGAATTGAAGTCTTCAATACTCAATGACGAGACATCAGTGATTTTAGACCCTGAAACTGCTGGATCAAATAGTTGATATGTTTCATTTCCTGAAACCCATGAACCATTAATATAACCTTTGGTCTTGATAAGGTTCTTATTTTTCAAATTGTTGAACACTTCCAGTGCATTTGTAGAAAGCGACCGAATCATGGTTCTTGAAGTCATATTTGACGCCAATGGCCTATAAAAATAACTTCCGTAGTTCATCATAAAGTTGCTTGCTCTTAGCGGAAGAAGCGCTAGTGAAAAATTCCGAAAAAGGCTCACCTCGAGAGTTGCTGCAAAAAGATCAGCGACCTTAACTGCTACCTATCAGAGAGATTACTTCAACAGGAAAGCTTGGAACGGATATTTAAGATTATGTTAAGCTGTTAAAGGTTAAGTTTCGTAAATGGAAATTCGTATCGTGATTACTCGTATCGTGATTACTCGTATCGTGATGCTTCCATCGGTATCATTTCGCTTATTAAGTCCCAATTGGGCGAAAAGCCATCCATTTCGAGGCTCGATCGAGAACAGGCACTGATAAGAAGATCAAGAATATCGTATATATAAAATACATGAAACGTAGGAAATTCAAGGTAACCACTTTCGATGTTGTTCTTATTGACATTTGCTCTTCCCCTTGTAACAGCTCTTCTGATAAGAGACGAGATAAACAAGTATACCTCGGATGTCTCATTTCAAACCCTAAATGAGACTCACTATAGCTTTCCCCAGATTCAGTCGGCACAAGTGTTTCCAATGCCAAAATGTAAAGGCATAACAATAGAGGAAGCAACAATTGATGCCTTACAAGATCACATGTCTAAAGGAGAACTTACTTCCGTAGACCTTGTCCAATGCTATTTGAATCGGTACTTTCAAATAAACGATTTCGTTAATGGAGTTCTTCAATTGAATCCTGACATGTTCTCAATTGCCGCAAAAATGGACGAAGAAAGATCTCATGGGATTGTCCGTGGTCCGCTTCAAGGTATTCCCTTCTTAGTGAAGGACAATTATGCAACTAAGGATAAAATGCAGACTAGCTGTGGTTCTAATGCTCTTCTTGGATCCATCGTTCCAAGAGATGCCCACGTAGTCGCAAAGCTTCGTAAAGCAGGTGCTGTTTTATTCGGACATTCAACTCTTTCAGAATGGGCAGATATGAGATCAAATGACTACAGTGAAGGTTATTCTGCTGTTGGTGGCCAGGCAAGGTCTCCTTATAACCTTACTCTCAATAGCGGAGGAAGCTCTACTGGATCGGGAGTAAGCGTGGCTGCTAATTTGATCATGTTTGCCTTAGGGACAGAAACAGATGGAAGTATCATTTCTCCTTCTGACTTGAATGGAGTTGTTGGCTTCAAGCCCACTGTTGGCTTAACTTCTCGAGCTGGAGTAATTCCAGAATCTGAACATCAAGATTCTACTGGTCCTATTGCTAGAACCGTGAGAGATGCTACATATGTTTTCCAACACATGTACGGAGTAGATGAGAGAGACAATTACACTCTAGCTCAAATTGGTAAAACCCCAGATGATGGCGACTACCTTAAATATTTGTCGGACAAATCCGCTTTGAAAGGTGCTAAATTTGGATTACCCTGGGCCAAATTATGGTCTCTTGCAGATCCAGACATCGTCAGCAATCTATTAGATACCATAGAAATGCTCAAGGAAGCTGGTGCAGAAGTCTACAACAACACTGATTTTGGCAACTTAGACGTTATTTCATCTGACGGATGGGACTGGGATTTTGGTGCTGTGAATGAATCAGAGTATACTATTGTGAAAGTAGATTTTTACAATAATATAAAAACTTATCTTTCCGAGGTGACCAATACCAAGATTAAAAGCTTAGAAGATATAGTTCAGTATAATTATGACAACGATGGTACTGAAGGAGGACATGCAAATGTCCACCCTGCGTTTGCATCTGGACAAGATGGATTTTTGGCATCATTGGAATGGGGAGGAATCAAGAATGAAACATACTATCAGGCTATTGACTTTGTTCATAGAACTTCAAGAGATGAAGGAATTGATTATGCATTAAATTACACCGATCCAGACACCAAAGAGAACTTCCAATTGGACGGACTTTTAGTACCATCATCACATTCTATCACTTATCAACAAGCTGCTAAAGCCGCTTACCCTATGATGACAATTCCAGTAGGAGCAGGAGAGTTTGGAGCACCATATGGATTGGGAATTATGCAAACAGCCTGGGGTGAACCCAAGCTTATCAAATATGGAAGTGCCATAGAGGACTTACTTCAATCAAGACCCAAGCCACAGTTCTATGATTACTTAGCTAAGAACATTCCTGTTTTATAATCGAAATTATATATATTCAATCTATATAGCATAATGCAAATCGTTATGGGCTCATAAACACTCTTGGTGGGATGGAAAATCATTCACCAACTGAGACATAATTGTTCAAATGACATACTATCTGATGACGAACTAGTGACGACGCAAGTCAGCAGCTGACAGCTGATTAACCAACTGAGAGATCATTTCTCATCAAAGGAAACCTCCATTTCTTGAAAAATCACTCATCATCACTTGACAAACTACCTACATCACTTAAATCTTCATCTTCATCATCCTCGTCAGGCTTCTTTTCACTTTCAGCCACGTCATCTTCCAACAGGATATTTTGAGCATGTTGTTGAACCAACTTCTTGACAGTTTCATTGTACTTCTTCTCATCTTTGTTCATAAGATTTGAAGCTTCGGTGTTAAGAGGGTCCGAAGGGTTAGCATATCTTAATAAATGAGGTAAGAAGTTCTCAAATATATTCAATAGTCCAAACATAGGAGACCAGGTTTGGTTGATCACGTCAAGACAAACAGAACCAGAGGTTTCGTCAATGTTAGGATGGTAAATCCTATTGACGAATCCAATAGAAGGAGATTTCAACGGGTATTGATCAGGAAGTTCAACCCTTATCTTCCAAACGCCTCCTGCGTAAGGTGTATCTTCAGGGCCATGAAATAGAACATGAAATTGTTGAATTGAGTCCTCAATAAGAGAAACTTCGTGATCACTCATCATAAGGTCCATGACATCCTTATCCATACGTCTTTTCGAGGCACTCATACTGTGAAACTGATGAAATTGAAATCTCCAATAACTAGTGTGCAAAGTGGTTTTTTTAGGTGATTGCTCATGACTAGGGCTTACCCCAGTCACCTGACAATCAGATAACGACCTGCGACACTAACGACATCATGACGTCAATGTCGGAGGTCAAAAGTCCATGAAATCAAGCCATTGGATAAAAATTAATTAGTGTATATTGATAATAGTCTAAACATAAAGTTATTTAAAGGCATTAGGTGGAATACTTATTTTAGTAGAAAAACATCGTAGAGGTCAAATTCATAAGTGCATACATCGTCAGAAAAAAAAAGTTGCAGCCATTTATTTCACCAACCTTGGCTTTTCGTGTTTTTTAGTCACTTGCATGGTCCATTCACAGGAAAAAATCTCTTCTTTACCCGAGTAGATCTTAGATGTGGCAGGGTACTTTCCTCTGACCAAAAAGCCACCGGGGACTTTGTCTGATTGCAATTTGGCATGGTAGATTGGATTTTCTTCGGTATTGGCATGTGCGATATCGGCCAATTCGTCCTTTCTGGACTTAACGGGAACACCGTTCTTCTTGACAACTTGATAGTATGACAACTTCTCCAACGGTTTGCTTCGGACTCGATACTTGATAGACAAGTTGTAAGTACTGTATTCAGGCAATGCCACGTGAAGTTCTTGTGGATAGTCTTCCATGTCTTGCGAAAATATAACGGCCTCTTCATGGCCATCAACCTCAATTATCAAGGCAACAAGCTCGATAAGCTCATTTTGATAGTCTGCAATAAGTTCTTCTCTTGTTTTAGTCATGTTAGAAAGTTATCTAGAGAAAAATTTCGATTGCAAGCGAATATTCGAATTTATATACTGTTGAGTTAGTCTTGGTGCCAAAATTTGTGAATCATTCGTGAGTGATAGCCAGCGATGAGAACGCATGTGATTTCTCTCTGATGCACCAACGGCTGACTTTACCTACGAAAAAAGTGGGGCCTGTAATTTCCATGCCATTCCAGACCTATCGTATGACCACACGTTGGACTTTCCATATACAGGTGCTTGCTATGAGTATCAGAGTTACTGAGTGTTAGTGTTGTCAAGTTGGCGCATTTCCAGTTGAGCGTTCGTCAGTCGAATAATCTCATTAGAATCAAGTATACTCCAAAAAGAAAACATGAATTTGAAGTGAGTGAATGAATGCTGACTGTAGTCTGTGATGAAAGTATATCGTATGTATGCTGTAAAAGTTAATGACAGTAGAGACACACGAAAACGTCTTGCCCGTAGGCTGCAAAATTTGTCGCAAAATACAAATTCCGCCTAGTGAAGATGTTTTAAAGGACCTGTCATAAATTCGTCTTTGTAGTTATATTCAACGTCCATGCAATGTTGTAATTGCCGTTTTATATTCTCGAAACTTCAGATTTAGGTGTCAAAGAAAACCCATATATCAAATGCATTCTGTAGTTAGCTATTGTACCTTTACTATGCTGATGTTTGAGATGAGTGTATTCTAATTGCGCTCTACATCCCCGACTATACCTAATTTTGGGATAAAGGGAAGGGTACATATTACAGCAATGCTGTAATATCAGGCATATGCGTACCATCCATCTCTATAGTTGAATGATAAAAATCCTTGTAGCAACACTAGCCGCTTAGAATGGTGATTATCACATGTGTTTCAAAAAGGGTCTAGTTTTTTTTTTGTGTCTAAAATATCAATAATGTATGAATTTTTGCTTTAATACCATTCTTACGTAAATCAAATGAGTCATCAAGTCGAGTGATAGAAATGTATTGGTGATTGACGACGAATTATTAAGCGTCTGCAAGGCGGAAGAGGAAAAAATTAGTGAGATTGTATTTTGCAACCAAAGCTTCCTGTGCACGTGTAAACGACAGGTGCTTGTGATTATTGATATCAATATGGCGTGGTTGCACTTGAACTGACTACGTATCTGTAAGCAATCAGTGTGGATGACTAAGTCTCGTACCACTTATTAGTTTTCCTTAAATAACTAATATGATGTACCCCCACGTAAGCAGAGAAGCACATGAAACTTTCAAAATGGGGCTATTGGGGCTGTACTATGTGTACTATGTGAGGATTCTGTATTTGTCAGTTGAGGTTGTGTTAGGTGGTTTGGGTTTGTGGTTGTGTATGGTTGGGTGAACAAGATTAGTCCTTTACCCCAAAAACCTATTTTTGATAACTGGTTTAGTCTAGCGAAATGGAAACTTACTTTCAATCTCAACCTCAAGCTGAAAGAACACCTTTAATTTATTTAGCACTGAAGTGTGGGATATGGATTATTTTGAAGTTCTTCTGCAACACTCTCATCAAATGTCCATGTGGGTGATTATTATACGCCTACTTTGCACAAAAACTATTCCTTAAACAACCATGTCTGCTTTTTCCAACTCATTCCGCTAGATATGTAAACCATTACATAAAGAAAAACTCTTACGATCGAAAACATCTTTAATTCGTTAGAATTGATTCCCAACAATAGCCATATTCGTATATTTCTCGCGAACAGGTTTTCTCCCGTAAATCTCCCGGTGGCCAAGCTGGCTAAGGCGCGAGACTGTAATGAGTTTCCTCAAAGTAATCTTGAGATCGGGTGTTCGACTCACCCCCGGGAGATTTTTTTAAAAACCTCTGCGGTAGTGCCCCACGTGACTGGGCTGAGGATATTTCTTTTTTTATTTTTGTCCTGCACACGCAGATATGCCAAGCTCTTGTCATATCTTGGCATTATATGACCCTAAAAATTTATAAAAGAAGTAACATCCAGTCATGGATTCAATATTCAACGATACTACCATGAATTATAATATTCACCCTATTTCGTACTTAAATGCTACCAATGAAAAAATGATGGATGAGCTCGATATTGACGCCATCTCCTCCACCTCACCTACTAATAGTAGTAATTCTAATGACTCACCCAGGTCATTTACTTCCCAATCTACAGCCAACTCTCCTTTAAACAATGGAGATAAACAGTTATCCAGGGCTGCAGCAGGTCAAGATGATGCCTTCAACGATAATTCAATTAATAATTTCTGTCCTATTGGCTCCAATGAAGGAGCAGTGAAAGATGAAATTAAGCCTAAACCAGCCAAGAAAACCTACAAGAAAATCAAGGCTGAGGACTTGAAAGGACCTTTTAAATGTCATTGGAATGGATGTCTGACTATCTTCGAAACTCCGGAGCTTTTATATGATCATTTGTGTATGGACCACGTTGGTCGCAAGGCATCGAATAACTTAAGCTTGACTTGTTACTGGGATAACTGTGGAGTAAGTACCATTAAAAGAGATCATATCACTTCTCATTTGAGAGTTCATGTCCCTCTTAAACCTTTCCATTGTGATGTGTGTCCTAAAAGTTTCAAGAGACCTCAAGATTTAAAGAAACATACTAAGATTCATGAAGACGACCACCAAAGAAAATTGAAGAAATCTCAAAAGAAAATTACGAAAGAAGGTGTTTATGGCGACAGAGAAGGTTCTGTTGAACATATGCCCACTCAACATGCAAATGGACATCATCATGCTCCTTATACCACTGGTCAATTCTTTGATTACGGTTACCCAGCCTATGAAACCGAATCTCATAAAAGAAGGATCAATGGAATGAACGGACCCCGTCAAAATATGCATGTTGTCAATTCTATTCTTACTGACTTCAACTTCTACAACAATGCTAATGTTGAAAATCCTCTGAAGAAAGTTAAACTTGAACCTCAATATAACATGGATATGTTCAACAAGTTAAACTCCTTAGAAGATAACTTGAGTTACCACACTCAACCAATCCAACAAGCTCCTTCAATGAACTACAACAATAACCATGGCTCTTTATACGAAGCTGACAAATTTTTCAATTCGTTATCCACTTCTATTGATGCTCAATATCAACACTTAAATGGCTCTCAACAAGTTCATGCCAATCAAAATACTCAAGGTTTATACCCAACATTTCCTCAGTATCAGCCTTCTTCAAGGCCTGCTGATTCTAATGTCGTGACAAACAACAACCTATACCCTACTAGCTTTCCTCAAGTCAACAGGTATATGGGACAAGCACCTGCATTTAATGGTTTCCATGATTTCAGTAATCATCAAAGAAGTGGTCAATCATTAGATGACATGATGAATAATTTGTCTATTGAAGCTGAGCAAGAACCTGTTAAAGGTAATGAAGATAGTCATGAATCCAAGAAGGATGCTAGTACTGTTTCAAGCAGTGAATTCACTTTAGACGACGTTGTTAAACACAAACAAATGATTGACATGGTTTGCCAATACATCACCTTGATGAAACAACAGGTTGAAGAGAAACCCAACAATGAGCATGAAGTTGGTCGTAAGTTATACCCTACTATCACTGCTTTTTAAATGACTTTATGCGTTTTTATGTAAAAATTTTAGTTCTCGTGTTTTAAATGTATATTAAAAGGATGTTCGTTTTATTTACAAGTATCATTAATCATAAGAATCTATCAATACGCCTGATCCGTAAACTTGATTTCCATTATACAAAACCACGTTTTGACCAGGGGCCATGGCTCTTGCCTTTCCTTTTAATTTGATCTCTACTTCGTTTTTGGTGTTGTCTATATCAACCCACTCCACTTTATCTGGCTCTTGTAAAGAGCGATATTGCATGGTTAGATTATGCATATTATTAGCAACTTCTTCAATAGGGTTATCTATAAGCCATTGCCAGTTTTGCACAATTGCACCCGATTTGTATAATTTTGGATTATTACCCCCTTTAACAATCACAAGTTCGTTCGTGTTGTAGTTTTTTTCACTGACGAACCAGGTTCCCTTATAATTAGGATCACCTTGAGGCATTGAAATACCCAGTTTCTGGCCAATAGTGGCATGCCATAATCCTTGATGTTGTCCCCATATCTTCCCATCTTCTGTGATTATATTACCAGAATTTGGAGAAATGAACTCGTTTAAGAAATCCCGGAAGTTCATGTCCTCCTGACCTACGAAACAAAGGCCTTGAGAGTCAGGCTTATCGGCAGTATGTAGCGAGTACTTTCTAGCCAACTCTCTTACTTGGGGTTTCGTCATGTGTCCGATTGGCATCAAAACTTTGGGAAGCACTTCCTTAGGAATACTAGACAAGTAGAAAGATTGGTCTTTATTACCGTAGTAGCCTCTTAACAAATGATAATTACCAGATTTTTCATGTCTCATTATTCTGGCATAATGTCCAGTAACCAACCACCAATTTTTACCAGAAAGCTTTTCCGTTAAGTGTTCAAT
Source organism: Metahyphopichia silvanorum (assembly GCA_030574095.1). NCBI lineage: Eukaryota > Fungi > Ascomycota > Pichiomycetes > Serinales > Debaryomycetaceae > Metahyphopichia > Metahyphopichia silvanorum. The sequence continues at coordinate 28,804 of JAJMEK010000025.1, forward strand.
CATCTTACCAAACTTCACGTAGCGATTACATCCAGTATCAGGGTTTGGAGTAAGGCCCTTTTCGTACATATTTATCATGGGCATAAAGACGTCGTTCCAGTATTCTTTCTCAAAGTTGACTCTCTCACATGGAATCTTTAGTTGGTGACATATACCTTGGACGTCATTCCAGTCCGCTTCTGTACACTTCGCTGTTTGTGACCAATTTGCCATATATATTCCTCGAACGTTTTTATACTTTTCGGCGTATAGAGCTGCCGTCACTGAAGAATCTACTCCTGAGCTCATGGCCACAATAATCTCATCATCTGGACCTGGTTCCCCTTGTGTATATGCAGAAGGGTCCACTTCATTAACATGGGGCTTGACGTGAAACCTTCGGAATGAATGTGACAAGTATATACGACCCGGTAGGTTTTTTTGGAATCGACGATAACATAGAAGCTGCCGAATCATGAAAAGAAGTAGTTGGTGATGACTAAGAAAATCTCGAGAAAAGGTTGCAACTTTTTGCGAACGCTAGATCTGGGGCTAATTTGAACTACAAATTTATTTATAAAAACAAAGTAAACAATAGAAATAATATAAAGCAGATTCATAAGCATTCACCAAGAACTCTTCCTATAGCAATAAGTTTTTCTTCGGTGTTTCTTAGCCCAACGATTCCTAAGTTAACAGGTGCATTCTCAAAGCTTGCAGCACTATCGTACTGCTCATATACAAATTTGTCCATGTCATTTTTAGGAGTGTAGTTCTCTACTTTCTTATCGAGATCAAGATCAACTTTAGTCACTGGGGTTACTAAAACAGGATAATCAAGTAAGTTCCATTGAGCGGTGTACCCCCAGTATCTGGCAGTTCTGTGCTTAGCTGGAGGTCCTGGGAAAACTGGGGCAATTACGGCATCAACTCCATACTGATTCCAATGACGTAAATACTCCTTTCTGTATTTTTGTTTTTGGAGGTTCCAATACCATTGTTCATCGATAGATAATGGTTTAACCAGTGATCCGTCAAGAACATATTTGGTCAATTCACAGAGAGGCTCCCCAGTATCTTTAACTGTATTTCTGGTGTCTTCACCACCATCTTCAAAATATAGCGAAGAAATGATTTGCCATGCCTTGGCGTGTTCATAAGGTTTGAATTCAACCACTTCAATATTTTCAAGCTTAGAAAGTTTTTCCCTAACAAGTTTCAAGGCTCTGGCTACGGGAGGCTGGGGTGCCACAACTCCATCATCTGCTAAAATCCCAATTTTGTACTTCTTACCTTTTGGTTCAGGTCTCCACTCAATGCTTGCCAAAGTGGGATCTACCATCCAAGGCTTGGATGCAATCACTGTTTTCATAAGCTGCTCTAAAAGATCAAGTGATCTGGTCAAAGGTCCGGTAACTGATAAAATAGATTCCGACCCCATTTGACAAGAGAAATAGTCCGCAGTAGGTAATCTACCAACCGTTGTTCTTAAACCATAGATCCCATTGAAAGCGGCTGGAGCCCGAATAGACCCTCCAATATCCGAACCTAAACCAACGGTAGAGGCACCAATCCCGTTGGTTGCCCCTTCACCTCCAGATGATCCTCCACATGTCAAGTCACTGTTAAAAGGATTCACTGTTCTACCGTGAGTATATGATTCACACTCAAGCATCATCAAGGACTGAGGATTAGTGGTTCTGACAAAAATGTTTCCTCCGGCTTCAAGTAAGATGTTCACAATATCAGCGTTGTAATCTACAACTCTATCTAAATAGCACAATGATCCATGGGTGACAGATCTGTTCTTGAAAGGGATCATTTCTTTGATAGAAATTGGCAAACCAAGCATTTCCAGTTTTGTAGCCAACTTGTCGAAGTTAGCATCTAAATTTTTAGCAACTTCTAAACTTTCTTCTGGGAGAAATTCATATACACAATTGGTAAGCTTAGAAGCAATTACTGCAGCGTGGAAATATGCCGTTAAAACTTGTACACAAGTATAGTCTTTACTTTTAATTTTTTGCAACAATTGATAAGGATCTTGTTCTGTGATTTCGGCATCTGCCTTCGGAAGAACTTTACGATATTCTTCAATAGGAATCTTTGCTGGAGCTCCAAAATCATCCACAAAGGATCCAATTGCAGAAGGAAGCTTATCATACTTATCGGCGGTTTCTTCATCAAACGGGAACAATTCCAAGGTTTTCTTTAACGAATCTTGATAAATTGAAATAGCCTTTTCAGCAAGGCCTTTCCAGTCATCTTTAAGCATTTTACAAAAGTTTTTGGACAATCAGAATCGGATAGCAAGAAAATAAATTGAATTATAATTTTATCGACTAAGTGCAGAATTCCGAATCCTTATCGAGAGCGAAACTCCAAATCCAGTAACAGCCGTTGACCGAAAATGGACAAGATAAAGTAAAATCTACATTGACATATATAAGGTTCAGAAACACTTATTGGACAACTTTATTAACGAGAGCTAGTTGATACAAGACATAGTTCTTGGTAACCAATGACATGAAATTGAATCATTAGTAAGTGTCAGAATCCTTATCAGGAGCGGAATTTTAATTTGACTGTGTCAAAAATTCCGAACCCCCAACATGCTTGTAAAGTACAATCTATATTGACATATATAGTATACAAAGAGAGCTTGAACATAATTGTTACTAAGCGTCAACTAACACAAAATACAATTATTAATAAGCAACAACTAACACAATATACAATTATTTATAAGCATCATCATCTAACACAAGCTATAGTAATTGGTGAGAATAATCCAACATGTATACATTACTAAGTGTTAAGTAACAATAAACTGATGGACAGAGGTTAAGATTAACTATGCTGACCAGAATTGGTAAGCTTTTGGCTGTGTTACACTAATTGGCAAGTTGTCTTCTTCTTCATTAGTGGCTTCGGCAGTTTTTTCGACTTCCATTGCATCTTGTTGTTCACCTAAATTAATTTTATTGAATGTTTTATTAACCTCACTGATGCTTACCGGGGTCAAAAGATCATCTAACAAAGAGTTCAACTCGGGGTTAGTGTTTTGTTGTTTGAATTTATAGATCTTATCAAAGTTTAGCCATCTCTCTATTAATAATTGTTTTCTTTGTAAATTTAATAAGTTCTCAGTTTTGATTAAGTTAGCTTCCAAGTTACTAACTAAGTTGAGCTTTGTTTGTACTTTTTCTAATGTTAATTCAATTACTTGGTTAATTACTGAAGTTTGATTAGCATTGATTTCTTGGATGTTTTTGATGGAGTTATCTTTTAATAAATCTTGGCCCTTTGAGGTTTCAATGATTTTAGACACTACTTCTTGAACAATTGAATCTTTATCCAAAGATTTTTCATCCTTTTTCTTATCGGAAGATATTAATTTATTTAGGTAACGGTCTTCAATAGGTAATTGAAGGAATTTGATTAAACATTGTTCTCTTGACTTAGAACCAACATGTTCACTTATTTTATTCCATTGGCCGTTATTATTAGCAAATAATGATTGAGATTGAGCATCATAAGTAGCATACATTTCAATACCTTCTAGTAATAATAGCACTTCTTGTTCTGACCAGTTTTCTTTTTCTTTGGTTTGAGATAATTTGATAAAGTCAGATGATACAAAATTTGACGGGAATAAACCTTGGTCAAACGCATTAGCACTGATATTACTAGCATTACCTGCACCAGAACCAGTCTTAGTTTTAAGATTATGATATCTAACATCGGTGATGTCTTCACCCGTAATACTGCAAAATTGTTGGATCGCATTACTAGCATCTTCATCGGGATCATTATAGACATTACGTCTAATTTCCATATTTAGAGGAATGTCTTGAGATTCTGGTTCTGATTTAACTTTGGAATCTTCTGGTTCAACAGAAGATTCTGGAGGGGATGGTAAGGTTTGATTCACTTCAGTATCTTCGGGAACAAGAGGGGTAAGACCTTTTGGAGTGTCTAAAGTTATATGAAAATGACCAGTGTACTGAGGACCAACGGTACTAGATTTAGTTCTAGGATCAATTTGATAGTTAATAATCCCCCATTTTTCTAAGAATCGATGTATTCTGATGATACTAGCAACATCACCTGCAAGGTTTCGACGAACTGATGTCACGGTTAAATATTCAACAGGATTGATTCTATACGAATTAACAATGAAATCACGAACATTCTTATACACTTCTGCCGTTTTATATACAGATTTGGGTGCTTCACTTGATTTAGGAGGGAAAAAATCTGGAAACGACTTTTTTTCAATCGAATGAATCGTGTCCAAGTTAAACCATTTCCCATAGGATGGAACTATAACATGCTTAGTTTGTTCCACAAGATATGTCCGGGCCTTTTCTTGGAACTCTTCCTTAGCCTTGGCCAAATCAATTTTTTCTTCTTCTTTAGCAGGGCTTGCGATGGTCGAAGTTCCATTAACACTAGGAATTTCCGGTTCTGCGCTGGTTGACATGGTGTTGAAAAATTGGGCTTGGTGGTGAAGGTGAGAATTTGGGAGTTGTTTTTTTCTTGAGCGTCCGCCAGGAGCATCAAGGCAAGTGCGACATGCAATGTGCGACATGCGACATGCTTGGATAATGTCGCGTCGCTCCAGCTTTTTATTTCCTGGCCTTAGTTTACGCGTCTCCATTACTGTGTTTTCATACTAGCTTTCAAGACCATGGCACAACTAAGACGGTCAGCAAGACCAACCCAGGTGAAAACGTACCAGGCAGACGCGTCAGATTCTGAGGGTCTGGTTTCCAGGCCTGAATCCGAATCTGACTCGGACTCGGACCAAGAATTCACCGTGTCTACAGCCGCTAAACCCATTAAAAGATCTAAACCTTCCACAGCATCCAGACCTTCTAAACGGTCCAAAACGCGTCAACCAGTTCATTTCGAAGAGAATAAACTCTACAAATCGCTTTCAAATCCAGACGTCTCGATATTGGATTTGGCACTCGAATGGACTGACGATTATCAACAGTCAAGTGGTGAAGGCTTCACGGACTTATTCAACCTTTTATTGAGGTGCTGTGGCTGTAAATCATTGGTTCAACCTCATGATTTGTCCAATTTGGAGTCTGCTTCTGATACAATTGGCGAATTGTGTATCATGTTCGAGCAGCAGAAATACCACGAGTACCCTTTCATCTCCAATAATAAGCAGTTGAGATTTTTCAAAAAAAACGTTCTTGACTTCTTCGAACAAATCATTGGATTGGCCCATGAAAATGGAATGCTTTATCAACAAGATCTTGACCTGGGTGAATCCGATCTGTTGGCTTCTCCTTTCATGATTCAGTTATTGACCTGGTTCTCGTCTTTAAGCTCCTGTACAATTAGGCCCTTCCGCTACATATCTACTACTGTGGTACTTACAATTCAATCCAAACTCTGTGATCAATTGGTCGCAATAATATCGTCTTTGGAAAAGCAACAGCGTTTACTCGCCTCTACCAAATCATCTAAAGCTAGAAAGAAGAACGAAAAAATTGATGCCATTTCAAAAACAGTGGATTCTTATCATAACCAGAAAGAGACTATTCATGAGTATTTCCAAGATATCGCCGAAACCATATTTATACATAGGTACAGAGATGTCGATCCCTTGATTAGACAAGAATGTATGAAAAGTTTGGGCAACTGGATGTTACTTTACCCTGAATACTTTTTCCAATCATCTTTTCTTCGTTATTTCGGTTGGTTATTGTCTGATCCTGCTGACCAAGTCCGTGCTGAAGTCTGCAAAGTTCTACTAAAGCTCTATAAGAATGATCTGATGATGGGCATTGGCTTCAGACAGTTCACAGAAAGGTTTAAGCAACAATTCATTAATATGAGTTGGGAAGATAAAGATTTTACTGTTCGCTTAAATCTCACCGCTATGTTTCGTGAGCTTCTAAGAACTGGTTTCTTAGAGGAAGATGACGTATGTGAAATAATTCTGAACTCATTCGTTTTAATTGAAAGAAACCTTCAAAACCCTTCAAGTAATGACGAAAAAATAAAGCTAGAGATTTGTAAGTTTATTGCGGTGGCAAATATGGAAAATGTAAAAAATGAAAAAGAACAATTCACTTTATTTATAGAGAATTACGAATCTCCTCAGTTTGGGCCAGAACCCGAAAAGCTCAATCTTGAACAGTGTTTAAAGTTCAAAAACTTAATCAAACTATTATCTTCTGGGTACCAAAGTTATTCTGACAAGTCATCCAACAATTCTGCTGGACGTGAAGTTATTATCACTGATATATTTGCAACACTTTACACTTTGCCAAGCTACTCGGGTCAGTGGGAATTTCTCATTCGTTATCTCTTATATGATTTATCATCTATCAGCTTCTCATCCAAGAATGAAAGTATCGAGGCAGACAACATTGAAGTGAATCATTTGAAATCTTCATTAGAGCTTCTTAATGATGATGATGCTCTATATCTTTTATGCCTTGCCTGTGGTGCTGTTCGCCTGGTCTCTAACAGGAAGAACACAAAAAGGGTTGAACAGGATGAAAACGTGGATAACATTGCTACCATATACATCAAACTTCTGAATTACCTTACTCTGCTTCTGAATCTCCTGGCTAAATCACCTGAAAAATTACAAGTATTCTTACTGTTATGGACTACTTTGATCGGAAATACAAATACAAATATATTTTCGATCTTGACAAACTTGGATCAGGTTAGTGTTTTCAACGAAATAACGAGAAAACTTTTGGAGTTTTATGAGTCTTACGATATCATTCACCTCGAACACGATAATGTTATTTCCGCCTATGACAAATTCTTCGAGGTTCTTTTAGCTGATTACAATAATCTGACAGTATTGGGGCATGAAAATTCGACCACCGCAAATGATTCTGTTCTAGTTATGACAAGTGAAATCAGAAATACCGTGCAATCTCTTCTTCAACGATTAACTGCTGACGTGCAGTCGACTTTATCGTCCAGTAGCAAAACTCAAGACAGCTTTGATGAGGATCTTGAAGATGATGAATTAGAAGACCAAAGACTCACCTGCAACCTAATAATGGAAAGTGCAAGACCAGTTCTAAAGCTCACGAAGCTTGCCAACCACATAAATATAAGTGAATTCACTGGAGACCCTCAGACAGGAAACATCACTTTGCTTGATTTTTTAAATAAGAAAATATTTGAGAAGCTTGATTTGAAACCTTTGGTGGAAAAGTGGCCACACAACTTTTCAAAGGTTATCGAAAATGTGACGCATGCAATAAGAGTTCTTTTGGATTTTGTTTTAGTAATGGCTTGCTGGAAGTTGGATGTGTTAATCTATGCTCTGTCCTCCACTCAGAATCTGTATGATATTGAACTAATCCTCGATGATATCAAATGTATTGTTGAACAACTTGCACGTATTTTGAAGTCTTTTTCCCGTATTGAATACGATGATGACAACGGAAAAATATTAATTGGTAAAATCAACAATATCAGAACACTTTTTGGAGCTAAGTTCATCGATTTGACCGTCTCGCTTAGAGTGTTTTATCTCAAGTTTTCCAATGAAAATTTATTCACCCGATTTGATTCATTCTTTAGTGATGATGAAGGCATAGGTAGGTTTATTCACAAAGTTTTACCTTTAGATGTGCAAAAGCACTTGTTGCAAATTTTTTTGGCCAAAGAGTCTAAATTAGCTGGTATATTGAATATTGAGTTAGATAGAAAAGATGACGAAGATGTCAATTTGGATGAACTTTATGAGGATGATGATATGACAGCAGAAACACTGAGCTCACCGTTGGATTCTGATGATGAGGAAGCTCAAGAAAGGGCAAATCAAAGCAAGTTAAAGCGCTTCAAGCAAGACAAAATATGGGCCGCTGAAAAGGATCTATGTGTTTTTACAGTAAAACTATTCAGTTTAATCAATACCGGAATGGTAAGTGAATCTGTCTTAGATCGTTTGAAGCTTAACTCTGAAAAAATCGGCGGCCTATACTTGAATATTTTGAAGCAAAACCAAGCTAGAGACTCCCACGGGACTTCCCATGGTGAAGTTCCCAACTGAGCGTACTAGTCATCTCAAAATAAATAGAAAGGAATGGTATTTAATGTATAATTTAACATGTATAGTATGATAATAATATAGTGTTCATATAAATTTTCTTATAGATGTCATATAAAAAATATATTTTCAATGCAAGTTTTGTAAGAAGTTAAACATTCTTTACGGCCTCATCGAATAAACTGTCATAATTGTGGTTATTCACTGGAGTTTCGAAGTTAATGGGAACTGATTTAACGGTTTTTTTCCCATCAATGGGCTCTGGTAATTCGGTACTGACTACAAGAGAAGGTCTTTGTTTAGTCAGACCTGTTTTCATGGAGGTCGTGGCGTCGGACTGCGACGAAGGATATGTATATGACGACTTTGAGTCAGGTAATGTAGATGGATCATCTAACTCTGATGCTGTATCACTTGAATCAGTCGAAATGTCAATATGAAGATGACTTCCTTCGACTACTCCATTTGAAACTGATTGAGAGTGTTTTTTCTTGGTATTAATCAATGAGCTGGATGATACAATGGTAGGAATAACTGAAGTACTAGCACTTCTATCACCAAGACGGGGACCAACAGGACTAGCAGAAGGTGAGTGGTGCGTATAGCCACCTATAGTATTTGTACGACTTCTTGAACCACCATTGTTCTTTAATTTAGAGTGTAATTTATCTCTGAAGGAAAAGTTCCCTTCGTTAGTAGGACTTAAACTTCTATGTGGAATAGTCATTTTCTTGTTTAAATTCGATAAATCAAGTTTCAAATTCTGACTTCTGTCTTGATTAACTGCAACTTTATTTCCATTGACCTTACTCGTAGGACATGACTTGACTTTTCCTAAAAGTCGCTTCCTTATCGCTTGAGGTGAATCTTGTCTGAAGACCCTAATGAGACCGTATTGATCGGTTGTAACTATTATGTGACCCAACTCTGGACTTTCAAATCCATCGGAGCCACCTGAGTCCCTAGACTTTATTTGAAGATTATTATCAGCCTTATATCGTTTCATAAAATCATATAAAATGTCATCGGAAAACTCCAAAAGCCTTTTCGTTGCCTCGGGTGCAAATATCGCTTGGTTACACTTTGAATGATGAGCATGAAAGGAAGTATAGCTACTATTTTCATTTGAGACATACTCATAAGCACTATGATCATCTTCTAAGAATTTCTGGATATTGAGCTTTTTTAACAATTTATTTTTTTGAATAATCTTGGAGTATTTCTTGTGTTTCTTATTCAAGTCATTGATGTGGCTTTTCCCTTCTAACAACAAATCTTTGATGGTCACTCGTAATTTATTATTAATGATATGATTATTGTTTTCCCATATGTAGCACCAATGGTCTTCTGATCCTGATATTATATAGTTATGATCCTCACTCATTGATGCAACTATTGATGAGCTGTTGTTAGATAGTCCCTTGAATCGAGTGACCAACTTTTTCAGACGAGAATTGATAAGTCTGATTTTAGAGTCATTTGTGGTGATAAGAACATTCCATTTATCCAAGATATGCTTGGGTTCACCAGAAGATAACAGGTTCATGACGGCCTTATTTTCAAAAATCTTGATCCCGGTAATTTTTTTACCACTTTTGTTATTAAATGAAGTAACTAGTTGACGTTCACAAGCTTCAAAATGATTGATTTGATGGAGTCCTTTAGTTTCTAGTACAAAAACATTCCCATTGAACCCACCGGCCATACAATGTTGGCCATCCGGAGTGAATGCTAAAGCAGTCACTAGAAATTCATCACCTAGATGATTACTGAATGCCACTGTATTTTCCAATATTGACCACAATCTTACTTCGTTATCGAGCGAACCACTTAAGAAGAAGCGGTCATCGGTAGGATGGAATTTAACGCTCGTCACGAAATCATCGTGTTGAAAAGTCTGTAGACATTCTTCACGATCTATATGCCATAATTTTGCTGTTCTATCCATACCACCGGAAATTAAAAAGTTATTTTTACTCCAGTCCAAGGATATGATACTATGGACGTGGCCTTCATAAACCCTGACAGGTTCTTCATGGAAAACAGGAGCATATTCAAAAACCGCATCTCGTTGTTTTGACTTTGCTTTCGGATTTTCAGTCCCATCAAATTCAAGTCTACTTAAAGGAGATGATATAACCTTCCAAACTTTGATAATTGCATCACTTCCAGCAACAGCAAGATATTTACCATCCAAGCTGAATTCCATTACAAAGATTTCCTTAGAAGTATCGCCTTCACCAGAGCCATCTGTATCGCCAAGGCTTGAATTATTGGCATCGCCTGTATCACTGCTTAGGTCACTAATGGCGCTATCTCTAGAAGAATCTTCGTCTACTCCATAATTGAGTTCTTGGGCCAAAAAAAGGTTATTGAACATTTTTGGACTATGTTTGTTTTTCCTGGTAACTCTGGTTAGTTTAGGTGGCTTGAAGTATTCATTGGTTATGCCCGACCATAAAGATTCGATATGAGGGTCTTGCTGAGCTTGAGCATCCAATTTTAGACCTTCTAAGGATTCGACACTAATACTGCTAGCTATGGAGGATCTGGGAGAGAGCTCATTATTGGTGAATTCGTCATCTTCTTCTTCGTCATCGTAATCATAAACAGTAGAGTTATCATCTGATATATAATTACTATGGCGAATGCTATTATTACGACTTAAAGCCTTTGAATTTTTTCTATCGAGGCTATTTTTAGATCGTTTCGACCCGGACCTTGAAATTTGCTTCGGAGATGGAGACGAACTTTTATCGATTGTAGTACTGGTTGAAACAATACTATCTGGTATCAGACCTGACCGTCTCCGAAGAATCTTAGTGAAAAAATTGACCTTGCGATTACTACCGGAAGACATGGTAGAATCATTGGGGGAAACCGGACTTGACGAAGAAGTCGAAGCAGTTCTGGTTGGTGTACTGGACATATCCCGCCCAAATGAAACAAAATTAAACCTAAGAAAAAGTCGTTAAAGAAGATAGTAATGTTGATATCCCCAGTCTTGAAGGAGGAGAAATGAGTGCTGCAAATACACCAGCTATCACGTGCTGGATACGAAAGGTTTACGACGCTTACATCGCCATACAATACAATGGCTGGTGTCAACAATTGAAGGAGGAATACTAGAGAATACACAAAGGAAATTATTTGGGTAAGTTGAATATTGAAGTTCTGACTACGTAATTATTCATGCGTAAATATATATGTCTATGTAGACGACAAGTCATTGAGATGCGACGACTCGATACTGATTATGATACTTTACAAGAGGGTAATTGATCAAACAAAATTAATGATATGGTGAGTTCAATACCAAAGAATATAGCTTGAGGTGGTCCAACCAGGAGGTTTGAGAGTTCAGGTTTCAATATTCATCTAGCTTTCGTTTCTTGATTGTCATTTAAAGAGATCACTTTCTCTTTTTAGACCATTCAATATGTAAAATCAATGAATGGTAACCTTTACCATTATAAGTTTCCAAAGCTTTTTGAGCCAATTGTTCAGTAGCAAACTTGACATAAGCAAATCCCCTGGATTCACCAGTTTCTCTGTTTTTAACAAGAGCAACTCTTTCTAATGGACCATATCTTGCAAATAATTCATTTCTTATCATATCTTCATCAACAATACTGTTTAATTGAGATACCTTCAAAGTGGTTGAATCATCTCTTGAAGTATCTTTACCATCTTTGTTTCTCATATATGGAGGGACATATTTACCATTAACAGTCGTTTCACCTTCGGATGCCTCAGGAGTAGCTCCCAGTTTACTTTCGGGTAAAGTACCTTTAAATGGACATTTAGAGGTGAAATGACTTCCGGTACAGATTCTACACTTAAGTCTTTGAGATGAAACCACATTTTGAGTTTCTTCATGTTTTTGTTCTTCTTCTTGTTTTTCAACTTCTTTCCATGAAGTACCTAATTTCAATTCAACTTTTTCACCAAGTTGAGTGGTTCTTGTATCAGGCCCTGGAGGTGTGTTTTTTTCTTTTCCATATTTAGCCCATTTTCTTCTGACAGCAATAGAAGGATGGACTTTTTCTTGAACTTTGACTTCTTTGATCTTTTGAGTAATTTTCACTTTTTGTCCTTTGGCGTTGAATCCAAAACTCACCACGGTTTTGGTTCCATCAGGATTCACTGTGATTTCGGGAGCTGGGATTTCATCCTCAGCATCTGCCCATGACTTTATAGCGGTAGTAGACATGCCTTCGTTTTCTGTGTCCAGATCTTGTAGTAAAAATTTTATGATGGGCACCGGCGTGCACAGGGGTAAAAAAAAATTCCTCTGGTGTCTGGGTGTAGTCGTGAATTAACTTGATCTTAGCTATTTACCATAGGGTGGTGTATATACTAGACACATATCTAGAAAAAAATCAGATACGTTTGCTCCACTTTCACTGAACACTGGTGAGTTCTGTTTGAGATCCACTTTGTGGCTGGTGGTGGGTATAAAACAGCCCCATTCATAGACGGTGTCAGGCGGACTGCATACAGACCCATGACTAGAGTATGATTTCACCATCTGGAAGACATAGACGATGTTGGCAAGTTTCAGTGTGTTCTGAATGTTTGATGTATGTATTGTGGAAGCTCCCTATTATTTAGTGGGTAGTTGCTGTATATGCTGATGATTTTTCCAGTCTGTAAACTCCCAGTATGTAGATACTAATACTCAGGACTAATTCGTACTTTATAAGGAAATAACTTTTTCAAGCTAAAGGAACCGAGCAATGATTTTAGAAGTTTCCTCGTTCTCGTAAACATGATTGTGTTCACCGTAGTCATCTTCAAACGAATGGTAATCAATGCCTCTTTGGGTCAAATACTGTTTGAATACCTTGGTTTGATTCAACGAGAGCAATTCATCCTTGGTAGATTGAACAATAACAAACTTAGTACTTGGTTTAACATTAATGAACTTCTCCTCTTGACTATTTCTGGTAGAAAGTGGTGTGGCTGATGTATAATCTTCTCCATCGAATGCTTCCTCCACAAATGAAAGATAGCTTGGATACTCCCTTATTAACTCTACAATATCATAAATTCCGTCAAGGAAAAACAAGCTTTCATAATTCAACGCTGGTAATTTGATATCAGCCGAGCAAAATTCACTATAGTTGAGAAGCTGAACCATCAACGTGGCTCCAACTGAATGCCCCACTATCAGGACGTTATTTAAACCAAACTGGTTATTTATATAGTTCAAGGCTGTTATTACGTCATCTAAGTGACCTGGATGTTTAATGGCAGGTGATAATCGGTAGTTTATTCCTATTAAGTTATAGTTTTTGATTGCAGGCAGCACTTTTTGGAGATCTTCTGTCATCTTCTTATAATCATCATATGTATTTGCAGGATCCCTCCACGCTCCCCCATGAAGAAAAATCATAGAACGATTATTTTGTTCGCTATACAGAAACACTTTTATGCTTTGTAGAGGGTCCTTTCCATACTGATAATCCATATTAAAATACTTGGTTCAATTCCAATCACCTTCTTTATCGCATGCCATACTGGCATTCTACATTTTGATAGCGGTCGAATTGTATGCAGGATGTTCATTAAGTCATTAAAACATAATACACTCTATAATTCATTATACCCATCAAGGGCAGTATGTCGTTATCCTTTTGAATGGAGACAATTGAGATATTTTACATGGACCACCTTAATAAATTCTATCTGGAAAAAAAAAAATTTTAGTTGGTGGTACCGATTTTTTAAAAGAAATTTAGATTATTGCACAATATTTCATTCTTGATAGTACAGTAGGGAACTTTGAAAACAATAATACTTTCGGACTTTTAATAATTTCATCCTAGATTTTGTTCCACGAATTATACAAATTTAATAACAATATACAACTTTTTATATATTTCCACCTCATTTATGGGTTAGTTTCAACAACAAATTAGATTTAGTAACGGGTTGGGGATCTGTCACGAACATATGAATCTCTTTCGTATCCATCACCTCCTCCACGGAATTCACGATCGTATCCACCACGACCTCCACGGAATCCACCTCTGAAGTCATCACCATATCCACCACGACCTCCACGGAATCCACCTCTGAAATCACCTCTGAATCCACCACGACCACGGAATCCTCCTCTAAAGTCACCTCTGAATCCACCACGACCACGGAATCCTCCTCTGAAGTCTCCTCTGAAGCCACCACGACCACGGAATCCTCCTCTGAAGTCACCACGACCTCCTCTGAATCCTCCTCTGAATCCCCCTCTTCTTGGAGGAGGAGGAATGAAAGGAGAGGTATCTTCTTCGGCGTTAATGGTAGTACCATGATAGTCTGATTCATTTAATAATTCAACGGCCTTAGTTAATTCTTCATCAGAAGAAAATTCCAAAGCACCAATGACTTCACCAGATTCATAATCTCTGAAAACTTTAGCAAAAGTTGGGGAGAATTCAGTTTTCTCTCTAACGTAATCTTTGAAATCTTGCCATGCAGTTCCATCTGGTAAGTTTGATACCTTGACTCTAAATTTACCTCTAGTGTCTTCTTTTCTTTCTTTAGCAAATTCAACTTGTAAAGGTTGACCATTGAAATCAGCATCATTCAAAGTTTCAGCAGCTCTTTGGGCATCTTCATCATTTTCAAAAGTAATGAAAGCAAATCCTCTCATCATTTGAACTTCAGTAATTGGACCAACAGAGCCAAAATGAGCTTCAAGTTGTTCACGTTCAACATCATAACCTAAAGGTCTTACAAAAAGTTTGTTGGTTTCTAAGGCACCTTCTGGTTGATGACGAGGTTCGTCATCGTAACTAGGTTCAGCATGACCATATTCAGGCTGTTCTTGACCGTATTCCGGTTGTTCTTGAAATTCTTCTGACATTATGTGTTAATAAAAAGGGTGTAGAAGATGAAGTTTTTTCCTTTTTTTTTTTGCCCTCAAAAAGCGTGGCTGGTTTCGAACCCCTGTACACGACCCATCTCGGCGTGGGGTACCCAATTCTATGGGAAGAAGAAAGTCAAAAGGCAATAATAACCAAGTATATCCATATTTTGTAAAGACGGCAAGATGATCTGGAGACTGGGCATTATAAAGTAGAAATCAGTAGCTTGGTGTGACTTTGTAAAGTTCCACCTAAAAAATTCTCTGCGTACAATATCAAGAGATGAGTAAACTAAAGAAAGATATTCTATATACCGTAACTAGGAGATAATTGGGCTTGTATAGTCGATCTGGTAGAACATTTTATCTCAATTAAGAATACACTATGATTTGTGTTTATTCTTACGTATTTTTTTTGGTTTTGGTTTACGTTTCAATATGAAATGTTGTTGTTTCCATACCCTTCTACTAGTGCCCTGATAAGTCAATCTAATGACCAGACTAACTTCAAAATGAACCATTCATCTGTCACTTTGCTATATGGTACTTTCATTCTTTAATATTTTCATCAATGGCTTAACTTTTATACTTTCAAGTTCGCAAATGGTGGTGATTTGATGTTGCATCTCTTTTTTGCAGCCATTGCCTGCATGAGCTGCACAAATTCACCAAAGGGTACACATATGAAGTTGATTGAATTCAATACTTACTGTTATCATAAATATTCCTATTTAGTGACCAAAAGCAAGAATACAGCAAGGGAACTTTCTATTGACCACATTTTAGTTGACAAAATTACATTCGACACTAGTACCGAGCAAATACTAGCCTTTACATAAATCCAATACTTGAAGTCACTAATGACAAAATTCAAACCACTTCTCTTGAAATGTGTACTTTGGAATGATCAATTGGTATGATGTTGACTAAATATTATTCATCCTTCAAAAAGTCAAGTTTTTGCAAATTTGTTATAATATTCTAATTCTCGTTAAACATTTACAAAATTTATATTAATTATACGAATTAAACCAAAAATCAAAAAATTTGACAAATTACAGAATAGCAAAAATTCTGGTTATGGTTTATTCATTTCTTACACCAAGACAGAACATATTAACGTTGTCTCTCTTCTTTCTAATTAAATGTATATTCGTTCAATACATTATGCATTCTATACACCTCAACTATTCAGCCTATGGGGGGTTCTCTCTTGTAGTGTAAGCATCAAACAACAGTAAATTAATACACCCATCATTAATCAGCCCACTTGTATCTTCTAACAATTGAAAACTTTTCAAAGAGAAATCTCTAGATGAAGGTACATGTGGAGGAATGTTCTGACCGAGAAGTCCAAACTCATTCGGGAGTATGACTGCGTCGGTTCTTGTTGGGACCAATACTAAATTTCTTGAATTAAGATAGTTTATGTCACTATCTTGATTAAGTTCATTTTCGTCAAGCATTATGGCACAATCAATGGAACTGTTATCAATCTTATTATGTAAAGCATTTGGAGTATTAAGCTCAGGAAGATTGAACATAGTAGAAATCAACTGCAATCCGGATATATTCACTGGGACATCAGCATCCACATTAGAAGGACTCGTGTCATTATTAACTGCTGGAGAGTAGCTGCTTAAATCATTTTCAGACGTGGAGGTTAATTCCGTTGTTAGCGATGTCTTCAATATCAAAAGCAAATCATAAAGAAGGATTCTCAACTTGTCATTGTTGTTAGTCAAATACCGAGAGTTAAGCAACGAAATTAAATTCTTGATGAACGTAAACTGTTCTCCATCATGGTGAATAATTAGTGAAGGAAGAGACATCTTATGAATAATGAGAATTCTCAAGAAATTGGATATACTATCGTAAAGATTCTGATTACTATATTCCAATGCAGAATCGGAATTGACAGCATGAACTAACTTCAAAAGGAATTTGGATATATCTTGGAAAAATTTGTATGAAGGTCCAACTTTTTCTATGGACGATACCGAAAACTTTTTGAAGAAATCTTTCAATACCGGTAAAAGATTGGTATCTTTGCCTGGAAATTTCAAAACGACAATATCATTAAAATTGATACTTAAGTCATCAACCGAATCACGATTGGCAAAGAATGTAAAAAAAGTTTCTTTCAAGAATAAACTTTCGAGAATATGAAATATTCTGGATTTATTTTCCCAATTTATATAAGTGAAAAGTTCACCGAAATATGAATTAGAAGATGAAAATTGAAATTTTAAATTAGACAACACCGAGAAAACTAAAGATTTCAATGAATTATCATCAATATGTTCTTCCAAAAGAACTTTAAAAAGGCACTTCACAATAGGTAAATTAAACTCATTTGTAATGTTGATCAACTTTACAACATCCTCCTGGGTTTGAATTTGGGCTTCAGTAGTGTGAAGAAGCTCATTGCATAATATCACGATGTTTTCACGAGAAAGATTAACGCTGAGTTCATCAATGACAAGTTTAGTGTGAAGGATCATTGCATTTTTAACGACTGATAATACATTGTCCTTATAATTTTGAATAATATAAGAATCCTTCAATGAAGGTGCATCCTTCATGATATTCAAGGATATTAGGAAAGATGTCTCAGAATGTCTTTGGTTATAGAAGTAGCGTGAAATGTTCAAGAGTAAACTTTGATAATTGAGAAGACTCAGACTCTCCAGATCTCTACCTCCATAAAGAATATCAGCTACAACAAAATTGCATTTGTGTTGATAATCTGGTGTAGTAGAATCCACTGATCCTTTTTGAAAGATACTTATTAACTCCTGAATTCGAACTACTTCAAAGATAAGCAACATTTTGAAAAACCTTGCAAGTTGTTCATCATAGACATGAGACTCCAAGATCCCAACTATGAACTGTTGAATTTCCTTGTCATATGAAGCTTCGTCTTGATCGTTCTCACCTCTTTTGATATGTATCAAAAGCTTAATTAGGTTTATTTCTTGCTCTTCATTTAAACCATTTTTAAATAGCTTCTCCAAAACAACGTTCACATTGGGGGTACTTCCCTCAAACACCCGTGAACATTCTTGAAATTCTTCATCATTCATCTTTGAAGGGGGTGCCTCAAGCAAGGTCTCTAGATCAGTTCTGAAATCTTCGACAGTGTACTTATCACCCTTGCTTCCGCTTGTATTAATTCTCATTGGGGAATCTGCTTGAAATTTATCATATAGCAATTTGTTCATTTTAGGAGCTTCTTCTGCCTCCAGAAATGATGATGTCTTATCTATAACCCCATCAACAAAACTCCAGATTTCTGAAAATCTAAAATAATCAAAATCTCGAGTCAGAAGATCTTTATAATTAATCATTATTAGCTTGAATAAATCATATCCAGTGGTGGCTGAATCATAATTAGTACCTGCTATGAATTTCACTAGTTTAAAATGTCTAATTACCAACCGGGAAAGTAAGTATAGAGTATCCAAGTAAATAATAATGATTTTGCCTTCATTCTTGAGAATATATTTCACAAAAACCTTGAAAAATACTGTGAGATTATCACAAATGCAATAGAAATTATAAATATTGGTGATACTTTCTGGGCTCAAGTGGATTAGCTTTGGAGAATTAGATATCCTACTTCTCAAGGTGGTGGTTAACCAATTGGCTAGCAAGAATTTGAGACCCACGTTCATTTTACCGATTTCAATCATTTTCTGATTGAAGTTGTCTGTGAACTTGTGATTGAGAATACTATCAATTATCTCGTGTTGAAGAATTTGCTTTCCATTCTCAAATTCAGCTTTAAAATCAATTGTGTTAGTAGTCCATTTCTGTAAAATGTTATCACATTGTCTGTTATTTAAAACAGGAAGATTTTCCAAAATTCGTAAGTGAATATCAATTTGTTGATTATGTTCACCCATTTGAACTCCTGGGGGGACATAAAAGGTTCCAGATGCAATAAGTTTACGAAGGTATGAAGATATCGAAATAACCTTAAGTTGATATAATTCATTGATCAACACATAAAGACTGTAAAAGTTCGCTTCACTGTTACCATGATCAACAATACCGTAAATAATCTCTAGTAACTCATTTTCAAACTCGGCTTTGACGCTGCTGGCATTTTTTGTAGGTAAACTTTGAAGAACGCTTCTTTTTAAGAAATTGCAAATTATGAGAATATTTTCACTGGAAACTTGTTTGTCTCGGTCATTAGTGATGCACCAGTATATTACCAACTTTAGGTGATCTCTCCAATTTTTGGACTTATCGGTTACGGCATACTTGGGTTTGAGGAAATTGGCTAATTCATTAGTAAGACGGACATTGTCCAATTGACTTATGACCTTTATAACATCATCTGACCTCCTATTAATGTGGATATCGTCATTTGAGTTACGTCCACGTGTAAGCAATTTGTCCTGAGGATTTGAAGAAGAAATAATATCTGTTGAAAGTTGAAGGCTCAAGAATGAATCAGGCTTCATCTTTTGGCTTTCCGAGGAGGTCGAATTTTGCTGCAGAAAGGTTCTCATATTGAGCATTAAGCTTTCATTACGATAATTAATCAATTGAAGTTGTTTTTGAAGTTCGTCATACTCATTATCAGAGGAAAATGAGTTATTGTTTTCAAGTACTGTCTTATATAGTATTTTACTGGTGAGAATCCAGTAATTAGGAATGACGAAAACGTTACTATTGTATTTGAACAAGTAAGTGATGGAGTTGGAAATTAGGGATAATATTTTCTGTTTTAACGAGGAAGGGAGAGCCATATGATCATTCGGTTTATTCGATGTCAGTTTTGTAGAATGAGTCGGAATATTTTCGAGGAAGTAGTAATTTAGGAGAAGAAGTTCACTCAAT
Organism: Metahyphopichia silvanorum; assembly: GCA_030574095.1. Classification (NCBI taxonomy): domain Eukaryota; kingdom Fungi; phylum Ascomycota; class Pichiomycetes; order Serinales; family Debaryomycetaceae; genus Metahyphopichia; species Metahyphopichia silvanorum. Next base: position 48,552 of record JAJMEK010000025.1, read on the forward strand.
TCTTTGCAAAGGTAGTCATATTTTAGTATATCTTTCCAAAAGATCTTAGTAATAGTCAAAGCGACTAATGTTTGTCCATAATTTATGGAGATATTCAGGGGTAATGCATCAACTGAGTTTTCTTCATTGTAACCAGTATAAAACTGATAAAATTGGCTCGATTCCATGGGAAAACCCTCACGTAAGAAACGAAGAACAGAAGAAAGAAAAAAATTCTTATCTAGGAGGCATTCCACGTAGAGAGTTCGAACATAATTCAAGAGGTAATTTAATTTTGAAGAGAAGGCCAGCTTTCTTTCAGGAGTTGAAACTGTAGTCATTTCCTTGGAAAATTTGTATATGAAATCAACAACTTGTTGAGTCCATTCTTGAAGCCATTGGGCTTCTAAACTATCTTGAGAAGCGAGAGATAGGGAAGATTGAGGTATAGGACTATTGAGTAAACCTTGATGTTTAGATTGCATTTTCTTCTTTAGAACGACTAGTTCACCATAAAGAGTACACTTTGTGAACCATAAAGCTCTGGTTATAGGAACAAATTTAGAACATAGACTTTCAATAATGATCTTATTCCTCATTCCGTGAGGAAGCTTGTTAGAGAGCTTCAGAAGCGGAACGCTTGGATCAGCCAAATCTTTGAGCCATGCTTCTTTCTTCAGGGCAGTGAGTGTTACTCTAGGAGGAATCTTGAAGTTATTGGAATCGTATTTGATTTTGTTAATGACTTCATTTCTTGTCTTATAAGCATTGGTTAAATGCTGAGAAAGCTCTTTAAGAACATTGTTTCCAATGGTAGAAGACGAAAATATAGTGGCCTGAAGCAAGTTTCTTGACGAGTAGTACTCATTGGATACATGAGGAACTTCAAAGTACCCTTTATTCAAATATAATGGATTGTTCAATTTTTCCTTCTCTTGAACCGCCTTCTCTTTGGGTAAGTGATTATGGTCTTTCCACGGCTCATAATCAGGATAAGTGAATTCATCTGTGGTGGTGACTTCTCCTGACCCTGATCCATTTTCGTAGGCATTTAAAGGATATAGACCAATATCTGGCTTATCCATCGAATATTTCATACTGAGAAGTTCATCCTTAGTAGAATTGGAGTATGAAGGTCGATTGGTGGACAGAAGGAGACTGTTTCTGTTTCTGACTTTAGAAGACATGATTCATGTGGTTCAGACTCCGGATTTTATTGGTTCTGTTGGAATTTAAGTGGTTATGACGTGCTAGTAATGAAGAGGGATACCAATAGGGTTGGGCCTGGTAATTGCGAGCGAGGGTTTGCCATATGCCCGACACGATTCAGGGCAATTGCAACCGGGGGTTCTTCCATTACTAGCAAAAATATCTATTTGATATGGAAATTTACTATATAACCGTATCTACTTATCAATGACATCTAGTGTCTATAATCCATGAATTGTTGTACATAACGTGGATGACCACTCGCGACTTCACTAGGAGCAATTGCCAAATCCTGTTCACTTCTCATTAAACTCACCAGTCATCGTCATCGTCATTATCGTCATCACTATCGTCTCTGGTAGCACCCTGTCTCTTCTTTAAGGCATCCGCCAACGACCCAGCCAACGTGGTCTCTTCTGCTTGTTTGGCCTTGAGAGCATCTGCAAGGCCATTGCTGAGACCATTACCATTGGCAGAGGCATTGACAGGCTGAGATTGGATAGGTTGGGCATGAGAGGGTGGTGGTGGTGGAGGTGCAGCCTTAGCTCCTCCATTCAAATTAGCGGGTGGATCACATGGTGTCATGTAGTTCAAGGGTGACCATCCTTCAACAGTCTCTGCCAAATCTTTGACAAGTCCCCATTTTCCATTGACAGATGTCACATAGACAATGTCATCCTTAACAAGAGGAACAGATCCACTTACTGACCCATCGTAATCGTACAAGACTTTGTATGTAGGGAACTTAGGTTTTGGAGCTGCGGCCAATGCTGGAGGAGGAGGAGGTGGTGGAGGAGCAGTCTTCTTGGCTGGTGGAGTAGGAGCTGCTTTCTTCGTAGGACGGGAAGGAGCAACGGGCTTTTGAACGGAAGGCTGTGGAATACTGGGTTGGGCTTTCTGTACTTGTTGTACTGGCGGTTGATAGGCTTGTTGGACAGGCTGTTGATAAGATGGTTGGACAGGCTGTTGATAGACCGGCTGTTGTGGCATAAAGGGAGCTGGAGGAGGAGCTTTTCGTTGAACAGGTGTGGGTGCATATGAAGAAGAAGTTGACTTTTTGACACCACGATTGTAGTACTTGCTGTAATCTACTTTACCACTTACTCCTCTAGGACGTTTGGGATTCATGCTAGTAGCAGGTAATCCTTGCCTGACAGTGACAGTACCCGACTTATAATGGTCTCCATTGACAGGAACATTAGCATCACCAATCTGGAATTTAACGGTATGGAACTTACCAGCTTTCTTTTGATATTCCACTACTGGACCTATCTTGACTACTAAACCAGGATTGAGCTTCTTCAAAGTAGCCACCAATTCTGTCTTCAAGTCAAGATTGATGAAAACATCCGGTGTTGTTGGAGTTGGTGAATGTAATGAAAGAGCGACCCAATTATCTTGATATTGGGACATTCCTACATAATTCAAACCTCCAACAGGAATCTTGAACTCCAGCTGTAATTGTAATCTCTTTTCAACCAATGCTTCAGCAACAATGTGCAATGTGTTTTTGGTCAAAATGAAAATTCTGGATAATCTTTTAGAAGATCTACCAAACTTAGACAACAAAATTTCACCCTTGGAGGAGAATACCACTCTTTCAGTGATACCAACCTGATTAACCACGAATTTACCGTATCCTGTAGTATCATTACAAGCTAAGTAATCTCCCATAAAAGCACGAGATCCCAACATTGAGAATCTACGACGTTCTTTACGACCATGTAAGAGTTTATTACCCTCGTCACGAAACTGTTCGAACTGGTTACCATGATTCTTAACTCTCCAAGCTCTTTGAATGGTTTTGGCTGCATCATCCTTTCTCTTCATATATCTTCTCCAAGCTCTTTGAATTCTGGCGGCCATGTTATGCCAATATTTATCTCTCATATCCTCCAAAGCAAATAATGTTTCAGGAGTTTTAATGAATACTTTGGTAGTCCCCATCTGGAATTCCGAATCAGGAATATGACAAGATCTCAAAATTTCTTTCACAGCTGTGATATCATCACCTCTCCAGATATAATCACCAGCATAACCTGTTGCAGGAGACAATAAATAAAATCTCTGGACAAACTTATCAAAAGTGGTACGATAAGCAAAACCTGCTCTTCTAATACGAACATTTTCTTTCAAACCCAAATATTTGATTTGATGTAACACTTGCTGGTTATCATATTCTTTTGGTCTTTTAGTTTGATTGGGCTTGATGGTACGAATATATGATGGTTGACATTGAGATAATGTATCAACCAATAAGTTTGCACTTCTTTTAATTTTGTCAGAGGCAGTTTCCGGTCTCTTTTTGGAATCAGTTAATGCATTTAAAAGATCAGAAGGGAATAAAATACCTATGAATGGATTCGAAGAGGTTGACAACACTTCCAATAAATCACGTAACATACTATCCTTATTTTTGTCTGTCATACCTGAGACTTCGTAAGTCACATCACCAGCATAATGTTTAATGATAAATTTCCCTCTACGATCTTCGAAATGACGATTGCTTGCACCAACCATACTAAGTCTTTGAGCAAAGACTTGGTCAGCTGCATCTGAATCAGCATGTGCAGTTTTAATAGAATCATTTAAGGCTGCGAATAAACCTGGTTGGGGTCTTGTAGCTTCAATAAGATCACAGACCACCTTATTATTGAAATAGTCTATTGGAGTCCATTTGATCTGTTCTTGAACATATTCATCTTGTTCAGCCTTCAAAGTTAATTGAATGAAAATTTGTTGAAGCTTTTCATTCACATAATTGATACAAATTTGTTCGAAAGAGTTTTGCTCAAAGATTTCGAATCCATAAATATCTAAAATACCGATTGATTTTTTTTCGACAGATGTGGCTTGACCCTTCAAAGAAATGTTGACTCTCTGGACGATCCATTCGAACAAATTATTATAAATACCCTTTGCCAAAGCATCACGTACAGCGGTGGCTTGAACAACATTAAGAGGAACATGATAAGTGGAACCTCTTCGCATACCATGAGAAGTTTGCATTACTCTCTCTATGAGACTCTTTTTAAGGATTTCAGGATCCACATCAAGTAAATAAGCCACGAATTTAGTGACAGATTCATCTCTGATTGCAGCATTGCCTGATTCATCTTCGACAAATGACACATTACCAATCCACAAAATAGAAGCCAACATTTTGAAGATGTTGTCTTGTTCTGTTTGTTGAAGACCAATGATAGACATGGCTTTTAAGGTATCCTGGAAGTCCTTGGCATCATTAACACCATCGACATCGATACATTTAGCAGCCGAGGTATAGATATATGTTTCCGGGCCTTGAATTCCAAACAGTTGTTTATAATTAGGAGGACAGTGTTTGGTGAACTGATAGAAAATATGGAAGTTTCTTTCATTAGTAATTTGGGAAACCACTCTTTGCTTTTCTAATAAGTAGTTGGTGATATGAGCTGCGATTGGTTGATAGGTTGAAGGATTGAATTCAATTTCAAGGTATTTTCCATGTCTGGAAGAGTTATTGTTTCTCAAAGTTTTAGCACATCCAAATGATTCAAGCAAAGGATTAGTAGCTAACACCATATCCTTGATCTTACTAATCTCACCCGAGGTATTTGATTGATCGTCTACCGAGACGTTAGCAATATATTGCATAATTTGTTTTGCAGCTTCGGTCTTTCCAGCCCCAGATTCACCCGAGATAATTACACATTGATTTTCCCCATAAGATTTTAAATGATAGTACATGGTTTCAGCAATAGCGAACACATGAGGAGGCACTTCCAATCTATTTTTACCCTTGTACTTATTCAAGTTTTCTTGGGTGTAAATCCCAAGATCTTGAAAAGGATTCACTGAAATCAACACATGTCCAATATACGTATAAATCGTATTATTCATGAATCGTTTATAGAGGTTATCATTAATGGCATCATCGGATATCTTGGAAAGTAAGGTTAAATCCGAGACTCCGACCTCTTTTTTTTTATGAAGGTCAAATTCTGCCTTCTTAATCCCACTCTTAGCAGGCGCCTGGGTCTTTGCCTTGCTACGGGCTCCTCTTTTGACAATTGCCATTGATTCTTAGGTGGTTTATAAAAAGAAAAATACCTTACTATTCTCACCGATTAAGGCCCCCCTCTGGCGTTGTGTGCAGGAAGGAGGCTGGGCCGGTCATATCATGAAGGAACAGTGAAGAAAACCGGGAAAAACAGGTCTCAAAAACACGAGAAAAGCACTTAGACGAATGAAAAAGAAGGAAGAAGGTTCAAATTGAGTTTCTTTGATGGTTTGGGCGATTAGGGGTATTTATAGAGGAAGGTGGAGGAGGTTGCAGACAGATCAATGTCGCGTATTTGCAGTTTGTTGTCTAGCGCGACATCACGACATTATTCCTATTATTGAAGAAGAAGAAGAAGAAGAAGAAGAAGACAGGCGTAGATTCAATTGAGTTTTTATATTATGTATCGAGTCATTATAAATATTCTATATTCTGTGCACTATGAAAGTCTGGTTACAAAGACTACCATAATTAGAGGCCAATATCGGCAGTCTAAATTTTCGTACTAACAAGGTTGATCAAATGATAGCATAAAGCTCTAGCAGCGATTCAATGTGACCATAAGCGAATCATTTTGTCTTTACCACCACTTGCGACTCGTTTTCCGTCAACGCTCCAATCGACAGCATAGACTTCATCCGAATGTCCTGGTAAATCTACCTTTAATTTCCGGGTCCTTATATCCCAAACCTTAAGTGTGGTATCTTTGGAACAACTCACTAAAAGTCGGTTGTCAGAAGACCATGCGGTTTGATATACCGGTGCCACATGTCCTCGAAAGGTACCTATGAAGTTTCCTTTTAATCCATCCCAGATTTTGATAGAATTATCAAATGAACTAGACACGATGTATCTACCATCAGGTGAAAATGACACATGATTCACAAGCTTTTGATGTCCAGTCATTCGACATACCGGCTTGGAAGACTTTAATGGTTCCCATAAAAACATCGTGAAGTCATCACTTGCAGTGACAATTCTTTCGCTAACGGCTCCTCCCAATTTAGCAACTTTTTCATACTCTCTTAATGCAATCTTTTTAAGTTCTTCAATTCCAGCGGTCTTAACGGTTCGACTATTAGAGTTGTGATCAAATCCTCCCTTTCTGATCACGTAATCGGTAGATAAGGAAAGATGATTCACCCAGTGAGCATGACTTTTCAAGGTTTGAATGCATTTCCCTCCTGCCTGAATATCCCAAGCTTTAATGGTTTTGTCATGAGACCCACTATATATAATATTAGATCCTGACCATTTGACACAAGAAACAGCATTTGTATGCCCACTAATGGTAAAAAGACATACTCTTCTCGTAGTATCCCAGACTTTAACAGTACCATCTTTTGATCCTGATCCCAACCGAGGAGTTTCTCCAGCCTTAACCAAATGTAAAGGTTCCCATGTCAAACTAGAAATCCATTTGGAATGTCCCATGAGAGGAGAACCAATTGGTTTCCCCGTTTCTGCTTCCCATAATCTAATGGTGTTATCCATAGATCCAGTAGCAATCATAGACCCACAAGGAGAGTAAGAAACACAAAGTACCCAATTTGTATGCCCTGATAAGGTACGAAGTGGTGTTTGAGTATTACAATCCCAAATTCTGGCAGTAGAATCACCTGCTCCTGAGCACATTCTTCCTGAATCATTAGGTGCAAATTGACAACACAATATAGTTGAACCATGTCCGGCAATAGCAGCATTAGATCTAGAAATGGGTTTCACCTTGAAAACAGCCCTAGGGGTATACACTAAGGTCATGAAATCTTCAGTAGTTTTTATACCAGGTTTTAATACAGAAGAATACAAATTATCCTTTATGTCAATAAGTTTTGAGTCATTATCAGTATCGTCAAGTAAAGAGAAAGTGTAAGGAACAGGATCTTCCGACTCTCCATGAAGTTGATTTAACAATTCTTCTAATTGCTTTTCACTAATTCCTCCTGGAACTCTGATAGAACCTCCTACTGACTCCCCAGTATCTGAGGCTTGGAACTTAATTAAAACATTAGGTAGATCTTTTGGCACAAGGTCAATATCTCGAACCTTCTGGGCTTCTTTTTTCTGCTTCTTAGATGGTGGGGGTATTACTGTGGCCATTTTTAGTTCAACAAATCCCAGTAGGTAAAATTGAAATCTTGCAGTGAAAAATCCCAAATTGGTGATGAGATGCCTCACTATGTACAGGAATGACTGCAAAATCACTCTTTTTCACCAAATTACTTAAAGTCAGAATCGGGTATTGGAAGAAGTGACCCGTTAAGTTCATCATCAGATGCTTCGATCACAGAGTCGGTAAATGGGGTTTCATCTGTGGTTGCGGGAAGATATTTGCGGACTTGACTCTCCGTCATGTTGGGAGAAGAGGGTAAGTGCGATGCAGATATGATGACTTGAGAGGGTTCAGGAATAGCAGAACCTGAATCATTTTGTTGATCTGGTGTGGTTGACTTGTATTTGTGAGAGGATTCATTCGGTGGATCCAAATGTGGATCGTTTGCTTGAGGCATATCATTCAAGTCAACTAGCCCTGTATCTGCATAGTCAAAGAATATAGGCGAGTTAATACCTATGGATTGAAGATTGTAAACCTGAACCACAAACGACATTTTAAGGGATCCACCCCCCAGAGAAGGCTCATGGGATGGGCTTCTATTATGGTACCAGTCCTTATAAAATATCAATCTGGCGGTCAAGTATGATTCAAGAGGGTGTTTGGCGTAATTAGCCAGTTGCGACACTAGTGACGGAACTAACAATGTTGTACCATTAGGGGTACTTTCGGCCCCCAGGCTAGAACCCGGAGGTGATTGAGTAGCCGTGAATGAAGTGTTGGAGCTCGAAGAGAACAGTTGATGATATTTGTATTTAGAGTCTAAACGCCCAACCAAGAACATCACCAGGTCATGGGAAACAGAGAACTTCGACATCAAGTCAAACAATTTGAGAATATGCGATTCTGCTTTAGAAAAAGGTCCTTCGGTAAGGAGATCGGACCCAGCAGGAAGGTCAGGAAGTTTATAATCTTTATCATTGAGTATGCGATGCTTGTTATTTATGGCCAATCCATTTCTGTGGACATGAAATTTTAATAGGGTCTGCTTATGAACAGACCATAGTTGGAGTTTATAGACATCTAAAAAGTCATGCAAGTCGTTGAGAATCACCAAAGTGGTTTCCTTTTCCACCGAATCAAGCTTATTAGATTTGAAAAAGTATAGTAGTTCAGCAAATGTATTGACGCGATAGGACACGATATTATTTTGGAGCCAGGACAGATTGAACCCCGGAACAGTTTCCAAGAGTTTCCAGGGAAATGGTTGAAGTAAATCAACAATGATTACTTTATTTTGACTCCCATTTTTATCGATGTGGGACGCTATTATGCAGCATAGGATGTAGTAATGGGCATTGAATCCCGGCACAGCTTGAAAATCAAGTATGGCATTGGCACCATTAAAAGATAACATTGCATCTAGTGACGGCAAAGAAGTATTTAGATGAGAAAATGCTGCTTTTTGCAGCATCATCTGGAAAAGAGACATGGTTTCTTTTGAATTGTTGAAATAGTATGGAGTAAAGCCATATAGGCAAGGTCGTGTGCGAGGTGGATATATTTAAACAAGAACTAATGAAAGGAGTTACAGACGAAAAAAAAACAAGAAACAAGAAATAGGAAACAAGAACAAGGAGAAGTATTGCTAAGGTAGGGAAGAGCAAAGGAAGCCGTTGGCTTTCAAAAGTTTCTCCAGTCGGTGTTGTAAGGTTCCGTCAAGGAATTACACCCGTGCACGCGTAGTAGATCAATGCATGATTTTGACCACTATCATGGTCCGTTGAAGCGTCCAAGAGCCACAAAGAGTCGGTGGGTATCACCGACCTCAAGCTATGAGTGCCTAGGAACGCACTTTTGTCTCTGTATAATGATTCAAATAGAATGCTGAATATGCAGTTTAGCAGGACGTGCACCGTTCATTTGCAGCAATTTCACAGATTCAACCTCCTAACATTTCACCAATAACTTGCCAATAAAGAAACCAAATTTCTCCAAACAAACTGCACCACCACAGAGTATTAGACTGTGCCAATATTTAGCGGTTGCAAGCTTCAGCAGGCCTGGGTGATTCTACAAATTCCCGTCTCCACCAAACACCCGTGCCCCAAAGCACACACCAGGGCTCCAACGGGTCTAATCCTCCGCATGGGGCCGCCTCCTGGTAGTGTCCCAGAAAATGGATTTATCCCCAGTCGTCACCAGAAGACTGTGGACAAAGAATACGGGAAAAATTGTATTTAAAGGAAGAAAATCCCTAAACTGATAAAAAATTAGAATCGTCATGACAGATCCTAACCATAATTCCAATTCTGGCACCAATAGTAATGCCAATAGTCCTACTAATGGAAGAGTTACAATAAATGCTTCAAACAGCCCTCCAAATACTCGAATCAATTTGACCCACCATCACCAATTGAATCATAATCTTCCTCATACACACAACCATGCAGCAACAGCAAGAAGACCCTCTCTTCTAAGAAACAAATCTTCCAACACTGCCCTTCATTCTGTGCTCAAAAACCCAGGCTCATCGTCAGGCCCTGGCTCGGGGTCCAATACTGGAAACAACTCCCCTACGCTATTGACGCCCACATCCACGGTTCCTCCTCATTTATCACACTCCACACATTCCAGTGTAACGCTGAACTCGCCCGGATCCGGTGCTGTGACGCCAACAGGAGGCGCTTCAAACGGCACTGGTATCACCACTCCTCTGTCTTCAAATGCCTCCAATCTGTCGTCCACCGTGAGGTCCCGGTCCCGGTCAAGATCACTAACCCAGTCGCTTTCCGGAAATCTGCATAGTAATAACCAGTATCTAGCCCAGGAAAAAGCATATCTCAAGAAAATCAGAAACCAATACGTCGATGACTACTATACCAAAGGTATTACCGGTGCCGATGAAGATTTTAAGGATGGAGACTCTAATGCTAACGACGATGATGAGGAAGACGACGACGTGGTTGGGAACAGCGATTTACTCGCAGATATCGATGATGATAAGTACCAGATTGACTTTAGTCTAGCGTTCTCTATCATGAAGAGCGGCAAGAATATCAATCTTAATAATAAAAACATCTCTCAGGTCAGCAGAGAGACAACAGACGATCCAGCTGTCATAGAGCGTCTAGAATGGCAAGCAATGTTGACTTCGGTTCTAACGGGGGATGTTGTACGTTCAGAAAAGACCAAAATAATCAATAATAATAACCTCGAAGATAGTCAAGAATCATTTATATATTCGCATTCAAAGAAGAACATATGGTTTGGCGTCCGGGCTAAGTTGTTCAATAGAACGGAAGACGATCAACGTAAAATTGTTAGCTATCGTCGTACATTGGTCGATCAACTTATTGATGATGTTCTCAAATATGAAATTAACCATGATGACCCAATAAATAATCCTCCTCGTCAACAGGTGGTGGATATTCTTGAGCGCTACGAAAAAGCTTGTGAACTTTGGATGACAATGAAAGAAATGAAAGCTGACAAACCTGCTTGTGGAAGTGCTGACTTTGAGGACCGTATAGATGCTTTGAACGCGTGGTTATCTATCACTGACGCCATTGCAAGAGAAACAAAATCCTTACGAATCTGGATAGGAAATGATGAATTAGATATAACTAAAAGTCCCGTCGGGACAGAAGATAACTCTTTTGATGAAGATGGTGATGAAGATGCAACCAATAGTAAAGTTGTCAAAGAAATTTTTTCGGAAGATAATAAGTCTTTGGCGGAAAGATTAATGAAAGAAAAGGACGTTCTCACAATTTTTAAGAGTCGTATATTTAATCCTTTAGCTCCTTGGATGGTAAAGTCCAAAGATACTTATATCAGATTGGGACATATGTTCGAAATCTTAAAATTACCCGATTATATTCATGATCTTATTCAATTATGTTACATTCCTATGAGATTAATTAAAGAAATCATTAATGTTCGTTTATCTTATGCTAGGAAATTACAAAATCCTACCTTGATGATGATTGACCAAATGATTGATGATTTCAAGTCTTATATTACTATTGCTTTAGAAGTGAAGCTGGGTGTCATGGAATATTGTAAGCCTGATGAAAGTAAAACATGGGTCTTAAGTGATCCCTTTGATAATGAAACCCTTGATTTTGATAGTGTACTTTTAGAATCGGTGAGATATTTCTTATTTCTTCTTAATAGGAAATTGATTGATAGTTCAAAGTCTCCTACCACTTTCAGAACTTTTAAGGAACCTGATGAATTAGAAGATACATGGAATTACCTTAGACTAGTTGGAAGCTTTGTGGAAGGTGCCAGCACTGTGGTTGCCGAAAGTATTACATTATTAACTGCCAAATTGGTGCTGAAGTTGTTTTCTTATTTCAATAATCAAATACGAACAACCCCACCTCAAGCCCAAGGAACATCTGACTTAATCAGATGGTATACTTCAACCACAGAAAACTTTGCACAAATACGTCGTAAGCTTGCAAGATTCACCGGACAACTTTCAAGAGATTTTTCCAACTCGCTCGTGTTTGAAGTTCCTTCCAGTCCAAATAACCAGGTGAAAGTTTTACTTGAGAATTTAAAATCGTCGGACCATTTTTTGGTATACACAGGGACTGTGGAAGCTCAGGGTACTTATTTTTTTGCTAGTCCTGACCTTATGGGTAATGAATTAGAGATTCACAAGATTTTAAATGGGTCTTACGTGGGAATTGATCCCAGCAGTGCCTCACTTGAGTTTTCTTCATTATTGAAACTAGTACAAGCAGAAGAAGGAAATGAAGATTTGCTTCCAGATTTAGAACAGCACCCGTACGCTCAAACACGTCAATCATTCCCTTCGAATCCTGGTGACTTAGCTTATATTGTGGCATTGTGTCCTTCAAAGCCTATAGTTTGGGAAGGTTCTGTGGTAAATATCCCTATGCACGTCAATCCCATAACTGATGTTAAAGTTGGTCAAATGCTTGTTGTTAGTAAAGCCGCTCACTACAATCTACATTTTGTACGAGAGAAATTCTTAGATCTTGTTGGTGAAGCTATGTTCATGAGCGGAGGAATAACAAGACCAATTGGCCAAAGATGTTCCTTGGATAAAGTTCATCATGATCTCACTAAAATAAACCGTGCCTTCTTCAAAATGTCATTAGCAGTATTGGACTCTGTAAAGACTGTTCGAGAGAAATGTAAAGAAACGGCACCTGAAGGGGGATACCAAGAGCTCATTAACAATTATTTTGTGTACGCCAGGGACTACGGAAAGAATACAGTGAGAAACCTTGACTCAACTAGAAAATCAACAGTCATTATGAAGTTGATTCAGCTTTCAATTGAATGGGTAAGCTTTATTTGTGACGATTGTATTCCTACAGACAGAAAGACATTCAGATACTGTGTATTGGCCCTAGAATTTGCTATGGATATGACTAGAGGGTTTAATGTTTTAGTTCTCACGAATGAGCAATTCTATAGATTGAAGTTGAAGGTTGCTAGATGTATGTCATTGCTTATCTCTCATTTCGATATTATGGGTGCAAGATCTAGCGAAGCCGAAAAACGTAAGTTACTTAAATGGACTTCTCAAAGAAAACGGATTGAAAATCTGACAGACGATGAATATATTATCAAGGCTTATCAAGAAGATGTAATGAAAGCTTTAGAAGAAGTTGAAAATTCTAGAAAAGATTTGGAGGATGAATTGCATGCAGTGGGTAGAGTCCTTGATATCACTGATCTGGAGTACCAATTTGTAACATTACTTGCATCGTCTTTCTCGAGTGTCTCAATAAGATGGCAGAAAAAGTCATTTATTGGAAGTGGTTCATTTGGCCAAGTTTTCCTTGCTGTTAATTTAGACACTGGTGGCCTTATGGCGGTGAAAGAGATCAGGTTTTATGATAGTCAATCACTTAAGATTGTTCCTTCAATTAAAGATGAAATGACTATATTAGAAATGTTGAACCATCCAAATGTAGTACAATATTATGGGGTCGAAGTTCACCGTGATAAAGTATACATTTTCATGGAATTCTGTGAAGGTGGATCGCTTTCGGGACTTTTAGCTCATGGAAGAATTGAGGACGAGATGGTGATTCAAATTTACACGCTTCAAATGTTGGAAGGTCTTGCATTTTTACACCATCAAGGTGTTATTCATCGTGATATAAAACCAGAAAATATTTTATTAGATCGTAATGGAGTCGTTAAGTTTGTTGATTTTGGCGCTGCTAAAGTTATTGCTACGACCGGTAAAACTAGAGGATCATCGTCGATCGGAACCAGATCTCGGGCTATTGGTAACCATAACAATGTCAGTTCAATGACAGGTACACCAATGTATATGTCCCCTGAAGTTATTACAGGGCAGCATTCAGATAGGAGTGGGGTAGTTGATATTTGGTCCTTAGGATGTTGTGTGTTAGAGATGGCTACAGGACGTAGACCTTGGGCCAATTTAGATAATGAATGGGCCATCATGTATCATATTGCTGCCGGTCATCAACCAGAGCTTCCATCAAAGGAGCAGTTGAGTGAAGGGGGAAGAAAGTTCTTGTCTAGATGTCTTGAACATGACCCTAAAAAGAGACCCAGTGCTGCCGAATTATTAAGTGATCCATGGATCGTTGAAATTCGTCAAGTTGCATTCGAATCATCTGAAGGAGGAAGTACTCCTTCTTCTGAGGCTAGTTCAGACTTGCAATGAATGCTTTTAATGAAAATTTATATAGAACAGTATAATGTACATTTATTATTCAACCAGCTAATACCAGATATATTAATTATTTACACGATATAGTAATGCTTTACTACTTGAAAGCTCGATTACACGACTAGCTCACTTTATTTGTAGTATATTGTACATTAATTAATATTTACAAGGTTTGATACCAAGCAACTTTCCTATGAGTCAGCTTGTCATTTAATCTAGACATATCGAGAAGAAGTATTCTTGTCAAAGGCCCAATAATCTATTGTATTTGTTTTTCAAACACTTCTTTGACTAAGTCCACTACATCTCCTTTGATATCAACATGAGAAGATTGATGATGTACGATCACATTTTTTTGACTAATCTGAGGAATTTGTTTCAACAAGTCAACTTTAAATTGGTCCAAATCCCCTTGAATTCTCTTAATTTCAGTGACAATTTTTGTATTTTGGACTTTCTTATAAACAGGCCAATGTCCGTATCTAGTTTTTTTAATATGGTAATTCTTTATACCGAATCCATTATTGGGTAAATCTTTAGCGGAAATCGATGTTATAGAAGGGAATTCGTGTAATTTCACAGAAGGCTCTGGAAACGAGATTTTCAATGCTCTTAATGCTGTGGATGGCCTCATGGTTGAAAGTATCCTTTACTATGACGAGGTTAAAGTGAAAATTTCTTTCTTGGAGGAGCACGACATTTTGGTTGAGGAAGCGACAGACGACAAAAAACTTTGCAACGACATGCGACATTATTGCAGCCTAATAGATCAGTAGCACTGAAAGCATTGAAAAAGGAATATTTGGCTAACCCATAATTTCCAATATATTGTATTATCATGCGTCTGCTGTACCATTAATATAATGGAGAGATCAATGATTACTGTGAAATTGTTGATTTTTATACTCCCTTACCCTACTCTATATACATAAATATCAGTGCAACTTCATGTGCTTATTGTAGTCTGTTTTCTTATCAAACGAAAGCCCGCACTCTTTACAAGTGAGTGACTTCATATGAACCCTCATATGTTTTGTTAAGTTCGAACTTTCACTGAATCGTTTTCCACAACCCGGCCATTTGCATATCAATGGCCGTTCTCCCGTATGAATTCGGTTATGAATAGATAAACTTGAGCTTGTTGCAAATCTCTTACCACAAATTGAGCATTCAAATGGTTTTTCTCCGGAATGAATTCTCAAATGCTGCTTTAACATGGATTCAACCGCAAAACATGCACCACAAATATCACATTTACATGGTTTATAATTAGTATGCTTATGGATATGTCTTAAAAGCTTTTGCCTTTGAGGAAAGCATTTTCCATTATGACGATCGCATCCTACCCATTCACAATGATAAATAGATTTCCCCAGCCCAATATGATCATCGATTATATGGTGTTGAAGATCACCAGCAGACTCATGAGTGTGTCCACAGGTAATGGGCTTGCCACTTTCATCAACTCCCACTTGCCATTTACATCTGTACTCACGGTCACAGCAAAGATCCGATTTTTTAGACTGAGGAGATATTCTCAATGAAGTTATTTGTAGCTGGTTATCCTTTTTGTTAAGTTCTGGTAACGAATCATTAGGTGAATCATCCACTGATTTCGTGACCGAAGAAGGACTTAAAAGTGAAACTTGGGGTTCTGACTTTGGCTTTCCATTTAGACTATGGTTGTGTGAGTTCAAATGATCCACAAGCGAAGAGAAGTCATTATCAGTGAAATTACAGTCGTTCCACTCACATTGATATGATTGTTGTCCATTCGAACTTTTCACGTTATATTCACGATCAATATGATCTTTTATTAAATGATCGATCAAAACATCATTATTAACTTTTTTAAAACAGTTGTCCCATTGACAGGATAACACGGGATCCGAATCATCCTTAGATAATTTATTTGAACCGAGAAACTTATTATTGAAGTTGTTAAATTGGATGTAAAAGTCAAAATCTGTCATTAGTTCAGGATTTGATGATACCGATTCCGAATTGGGTATTTTAGTATGGAAGCAAGACAGATGAAGATGATGATGAGACGCAACCGGGGCGTTTTGCTCAGGATGGTCGGGGTGACAAGGATGAGGAAAGTGAAGTTCAAAGTCCTTACAAGCATCATCAGCCAATTTTCTTTTCTTAGCCTCCGGTTCTTCATTATCAATATTCCGATGTACATTCTCAATCAAGTCTTCAAATATGGGTTTTTTATTAATTTGAAGATCACATAGATTATTATCATGATAGTACTCTGAATGAGGCTCAAGACAATTTGGATCGTGACATATCCATTCACCAGACACCTCATCACATCCTGTGTCACTCGAGCGTTTGTCCAGTAGTTCCGTAGCAGGCGTAACACAATCTTTACAGCATGACAAATCACATTTGTCAGGGCCAACACAATCAGGCCCACAAGGCTCTATGGAATCACTTTTTTTAGTATCATCACAATTGTAAAAGTAGCAATCGTCTAGCTCTTCACAAAAGATGCCTTTACATAGGTTAAATTCATCAAATTCTTCACAAGCATCTACTGCCAAATCTTCCGTTAGCTGCTCCGGACTAGCCTGATCTCCTTGATGATCATGGTGATCGTGGTTATGAATATGTCCGTGAATATGGGTATGGTCTTTATGTTTATGAATATGGCCGTGAACGTAACCATGTGTTAATATTTGATCATTGTACATCTTTTCCACTATATCTTGTGGGATAGTGTTAGATCTTGATATACTATTTGAGCTTGAGGTTACGGTACTTGAAGGTGCATTGGATGATGTCATGCTACCTGTAAGAGAAGAAGAGTTTTGCGTCATGGGAGTTGAAAGATTATCAACCGAAGGAATCAAAAGTTGACTTTCAACGCCTGGTATTGGATTCATGAGTGTATTAGTCAAATATAACACGATTTGCTGAAAATTTGCCAGTAAGGGCTGGGAGGAGCTATTTGCAACGACCCTGGTGGTTACCCACGGCAGTCGCAAGTACGGGAGTGCACAGACCAAAATATCATAGGTGCACGGGTGTAAGCTTAAAGTCAGATTAAGTACTAAGGGGACCGAATCATTATATATACTGATAAAGGCATGTTTTGACAAGGTGGGGTCCTGAAAGTGGCTGCCTGAGAACCAAAGAAGTCAGAATTTCAGGTTAAGGTAGGCTGACCGTTTCCATGACTTTACGGCTGAAAGCTCTGCAACAGTAAGGAAACTAAAACAATAAAATAGCAAGTATCACCAAAAAGATCTTGAGAACACGAGAAAAAGGTAACAGTCATCAACTGCTTTATCAGTGGATAAAACCTGTAAAGGTGAACTACTAAAATCCTTAGTTCGGGCCAGATTAAGCGCTATACGGGGCTCTAGTTCCTGGTAAAGGTGCATTACGCAATGGTTTGGAAATAATGGTTCTCTAGATCTGAAATGAGTTAGTCAAAGCTACAAATAATAGAAGGATTGCTTGGGTAGCCTTTCCTATAATTTGTCTTGACATTATGTTTCGGAGCCCCATTTAGTAATTAGGCGATTAAATGCATATATGCAGAGATGCGGGCTCAGCTAACGATTATTATGAATAGATACAGGAACAAGGTACCGGACAAACAAAACACATAATGAATTGCAACCAGACACTGGAGCGTGAAATTACTACGAGGATATCTCATGCGTAAAAGTATTAGTCAAAACATTGTAAGAATCCTCATCACAGGCTGCCGTATACGAGCATATACGGGACTAATGCTCGATCGATTGAAAACTGACGATGAAAACGCAATCTCATGTGCAATGACCTCCCCGTTCTGCAACATCATTCTAAACAAATTCTTTCCAATGCAACATCAACTTGAACGAACCCCAGTTCATGCACTTATCCAGACATGGACAATAAGCCTACTTGCAGAGCTTCACATAACTGCGAATACCAAAGACGTCATTCAAAGCAATAAAGTTTAGAAACTACAATATGCCCCTTTATCTATTTGTCCTTGTTTACCAATTGGATAAATTAGTTGCAATCAAAACTACAATCACCACAATACCTGTGTATGTATACGGCCCTGACCTTCGGATTGTTACCAGGTTCTATGCCTATTATGGTGCCGCGAATGCGGATGAGAGAAATTTAAGGTTTTTGTTTGCGTTTGTGCCCAAATAGGCAATGAGCTGCAACAACAAAAAAGAACACGGATTTCCCCAATTCCATTAAGTATCACGGTTGCTTTATAAAGAAATTAAGATGGTAAGCGTAAAGTGAATCGGTTAAACTTGAGAAAGTCTCATTACTTAAGTTTCATACTGTAATTTGTAGTTTGCCTCTTTACATGAAAATGGGATCATCATTTATTGATATCAAGAAAGTCATGACCATGGAACCTATTAATTAAGCTCATGCTACTTGCATGGAACGATGTCATTATATTGACATTATATACGTCTCTATCTCGATGCATCTCAGATTTAGCGTTACTCCATGTAGAAATAACGTAAATATAAAGATCTTTCCCGATTGAGACACACACTTTGCGTTTCAGTTGATTGCAATCGTAGTTCTTCTCATGCGTGGACCCCTAGTTAAGGAGGAAACTAGGGTTCCAGGCCACAATTAAGTATTTGGAGTTCCCTTCAAAACCTTCAAAAACCCTACCCATTCTACTTCAAAACATTCTCTTCTGAATACATTAGGACACAGTTGAGCATATTTTTTTAAAAGAGTGATCCTTAATCACTAAAATAAAAAAAATATAAGCATATGCATATTGGCTCATTGTTCATTGTTTCACGTACATTGGCTTTGTTATAACACAAAAAGACAACGAAAGTTAAGCATCTGCTAAAGTTTAAGCACAAATTAATGGCGGGTCTACTGGACATATATATTGAATATCTAGCAATTTGTTGTTATATAGCCGTATTTATTAATATTGCAATCTTACTATAGTATATCTTTATTCAATGGTGCTTCCAGGGTTTCTTTCAAGGAAACTGGGTCCTGGTAACGAGAGGCGCCATGTCAAGAAATCCAGAAGTCTTCAAAATTTGTGGAAGACTCTTCAAGGAGGGTCCAAATCAAAGAATTCAGATAAAAATCCCACTATTGCTTCTGTTCCAATTGAGAGTCCAGTTGATAATCCTGATAAATCTTCAAATGAAAGTGAAAGCTCACTTCACTCCAAGTCAAAAAATGTAACAGAGTTTTCTATGGGGGAATTTATTGCAGGTTATCAAAATCTGACTAATCCAACTTTTTATACAACCATGGACGTTCCGGAACTGGAAATATCGTTATTAAAAACTCCCCAAACCAGATCAATAATCACTATTGTTTCAAATGATATAGTTGAACTCAAGGAAGACCAAGTCACTGATTCTTGTATTGAACAACCCCAAATAATACCTAACGAAGCAGAACTCCTGACTCCCCAATGTACATCCACTCCAATTCAAAGTCCTAAGAGACAGATGCGAAGCCCAGTTCCAGAAGATATTGATGATATTTCTTTTGACGACAACATTTCCCATAGCACCAGCCGTCGATTCTCTAGTGCTATTTCCCTAGTTCATCAGCCGTTACCCACCAAGTCTACCTCAAGATTCAATTTGAGAGAATCTTACACTAATGAACATCTTACAGAAGAAGGATCGATTGTCGATGCTAGTATTCAAATATTCAAAGCTTATTCATTGGCTCAAACAAATCTTCACTACATTCCAGCAGTAACACCTCAACCTAGTAGTGGATCAATATCTCCTCTTTCTCCACAATCTCCAACCCCTGCTCCTAAGATGAGATCCATAAAAAATGGATCTTGTGCTATCCAACAACAAGTTGCTCGTACAGTATCTGAAACCGCAATCGAGGGTCATGATACTACGGATATTCAAGACGTTAGTGATGTCGATATGACTTATAAGGATGCTAAGAGTATGGTGAGTAACGCTGTAAAGAATCAAGATGCTACTTGTGAAACTATAAAGTATAAAGACGCAACTGATGACACTATCAAGTACAAAGGTGCTGCAAATGGTAACATAGACTGCACTAATAACGAATCTACAAAGTCTATTACTAGTGAAAGCATCAAAATTGCCACTAATGAAATTGGTAAGGAATTCACTAATAATAATATGGATAATTTTATAGAAGACATTGGTCAATCATCTTCATTTGAAAAAGACACCAAACAAGAAATCATTGAAACCAAAGAAGTTACTCAAGATGTAAATGTAAATGAATTACAGATCATTAAAAATTTACAACTAGAGACTGAGCTAGATTCAGAACAAATTTCAGAACATGATTCTACAGAGGATGAAATTACTTTTGAGGATCATCGGGATATGTTTAGGCATGAACTTGTTAGTCTTGTTGAGAAGCATAAGGTTATGATCAGAAAACAACAACAAGAAATAAATCATTTGAGAGCTATGCTTAAGCAAGAGAAAAAATTCACGTCTATGCTTTCCCATTCACCTAAACAAAAACCTTGTCAAACATTTTCCCATTCTGAAAATTCATCAAAGGAGTCCGTTTCGGTGTTTGAATCAGAATTGAGGCCCATCAAACCCAGATTAAGAAGAAAAGGATTCATTCCTATTAATATTGTTCCATCCCAAGCAAAAATAGACTTGGTAACTGACCTTCTACCTCCATTTAAACCTGCTTGTTATGATGAAATACCCAGGGAACAGTTCCCTGCCAGAGTCGATAGTCCATTGATCAAAGAATTGGATATATCTGGCGCAAACTGTTCAAATGTGGCAACTCAAGACGATCTTAAAGCAGCCAGAAACTTTTCTGTTTCTTCTAATGTTTCTTCGGTAATGAGTGTCTCCCATGTTAACCCTGGTACTGGTAAGGGATATCAAAGGAAGTATTCCGAAGAGGCAGACCCCGAATCACAAACTCTGGTTACCTCGAATGTGACTACTCCTGATTCTTTGACGTTTCCTAAAAACATCCTTGGTGATGTGACTGCAGGATTTCAGATCAATGCTTAGTCATATTGTCTAAACTTTCCTTGTGCATTATTGATTATGGGTTTCCATTCTTTTTATGGACTATTCCATCTTGTATTAATACTTAATTTATTCATTTCTTTTATACCCAATGTTTATACCTAATTCAGTTATAGTCAACTTTTCAATATACCCATACAGTAATAAAGTCACATTAACTTCCATGCCCTCAAAAATTATGACGTATCCTCTTACTTTCTTTGGTACATTATAGCTAATCACTACAAGTGAATTTGGAAAATACATATTTCTATCAAATGAACGTATGCAAAACGTAATATTACAACTATAAATGTTCTTGATCTTCTATTACAACAGCCAATGATAATAGGAGCATCATAATTACAGTAATTCTTTAATTTCATGTTCATCAGCAACCAATCCCATGACAACCAAATACATATTCAAATTATTCAATAAGTTTTGTTTTTTATACAAATTGACCAAATCTGAGTTATCAATCGCTTTAGCCCGATTCATGACTCCAAAGATTTCATCTCTCACCTCGTCCACAATAATTCTTTGGTGACTTAATTTACCTCCCAATGATAAGGTAGCCAAGAATTGCCAGACATAATTTTCTCTAGATGATCCATCATCAGCATCATCAGGATGTGGAGGAAAGATTGCGGCAATTCTTGATTCTAATGAAGTGAATAATTCATCATAACAAGAACTCCATTCCGACAAGTCAGTAGCTGAAATGGTTCCTTCTCCTCTGATCAATTCAGCTCTTGATAATAATGTAGTCAAAATAGACAACCCAATCTTGGTAGTAGAGACAAATGGAACATTATTATGTTCAATTAAAATTACCAAAAGACCAATGATTTCATTGAATTTGAAATCTTGTACAGCATTCATTAAAACCTTAGAAAAGGTCAAAGAAAACGCTTCAACTAATTTCAGGATATCGTCTGGAACTTTTTTATCTGAGTAGGTAGTATATGATCCATACTTGATAACTGATAGATTTTCTAAATTAGACATCACTAATGTTGCAATAGTTAAAATTTGTTCTCTGGATAAAAATTTGAAAAGACGAGGTAAGATTTTCAAAGCCTTTTCATGATTTAAGCATTGAATGAATGGATTAACTAAGGATTCATCGTCACCCGAAGACGATGCTTGATCGAAAACGTGCAAAGATTCCCACAATGAAGTAGTGTCCACATCAGGAGTCATTCTGGATTCACTTTCTACAGTCATTAAGTTAGTAATGATGTTTTCAAGAACCCTCATAATATCCTTCTTAGTAAACTTCTTGGTTGGTTTAGCAGGAGCCGACATTGAAGGAGATCTGTCTTTCTTTGGTGTGGCTTTGACATCACCAGATTCAGATGCTTTTTCAGCTTCTTGTTTTTCAATCTCTTTTTGGGCAGCTTTACTAAAAATTTCTAATTGTTGTCTTGGTTTTTTACCGTTTCCAAAAGAAATCTTACCCAAGGCACCTTCTCTAGCAAATTGGGTGAGCTTTGGTCTTTCTTTAGCAACAGTGACAGCTCTTTGAACTTGTTGTTGCATTCTTTGTAAAGCAACATCAGCTCTCTTGTGACGACCACCCAACCGATGGCCACTTTGATCCAAATAAGCTTGAGCGATCGAATTAGGTTCATCAACAGGTAATCCATTGTTATGAACTTTTGGATGAATCACTTTATAAACTTGAGCATAAAAATCTTCATTGTAAGGATCTTCAGTTACAATTTGTGATAATTGAAATCTAGTAACGAAATCCTTATCTTTAGGATTCATAACCCCAGAGTATCTCATGATACGAGCAACTTTTTCTTGTCTTCTTGCCAATTTAGCATGTTGTTCAGGAGTGAGATCCTGAGGAGGAGGAACAGGATGGTGAGGGAAGGCATCTTGAACAACAGGTCTTTGACGTTGTTGCTGATGTTGGCCAAGATCTTGAATATCAGGTCTTTGGGGAGAAGCAGGAGCTTTGGCAACTTTGGAGCCCAATACTGGGAATTGAGATAAGTCTACATTTCCTTTATCAACAGAAGGTTGCTGAACTTGTTGCACTTGTTGAACAGGAGGTTGTTGCAACTGTTGAGGTTGAACGGGAGCCTCTGAAACAGGTTGAGAAGGCTGTTGAACTAGAGGTTGTTGAACAGGCTGCTGCACCAAATGAGGCTGCTGCTGAGGAGGAGCAGAAGCTTGGATTGGTTGCTGGGGAGGAGCCTGTTGAAGCGGTTGCTGAGGAGGAGCCTGTTGAAGCGGCTGCTGAGGAGGAAGATGCTGTTGCATTTGAGGAATTTGAGGCAACTGTCCGGGAATGGGTCCTGGATATTGCCCATACTGTCCAGGAAGAGGCATGAAGCCACCTTGTGGAAGCATATATCCACCATACTGTGGAGGAGGAGGAGGAGGATATGATCCTGGATATCCAAAAGGTTGAGGAGCAAAAGGCTGTTGTTGTTGGTGAGGAGGACCACGAGGAATTTGCTGGTCAATAGAAGTAAGTTGAGCTTCAATTTCGGAAAGTGACAAAACCCGTTTATCTGCCGATTGCGGAGCAGGTTGCTGTTGAAGTGGTTGTTGAGGTTGCTGAGTCGAAGGAGCATGAGAAGCACCCCAAAGATCCTGCATGAATTCATCATCATTGGGAGCACGGGAAGCAGCTTGAGCATAACTGAAGTTTTGTTGAGGAGCAGCTTGACGAGAAGGGGCAGAGGCTGAAGAAGTGGAGCCAAAATTGAAATCCTTTCCTACTGAAGAAACTCCAAAAGTTTCATCATTGAAAGCATCATCGGCATCATCCAATTCATCGCCTAAACCATCATAAGTTTCTTGGAAATCATAAGCTTGGCCTACGTCATGGTTTTGACCACGAGAAGGACCAGAGGAGTCGAATCCAAAGAAAGACATTGCAGGTTGAAATTGGTGGAGGTGAAAATCCAGGATTTTTTTAAGTCGTCCACCTATTGGGATCGCGCACGACGTGGGACTTGGTTACCCACCGAACTATTTGGGTTATTTTGGCCGCAAAATACTGAAGCAGCATATATTAGCAATGACGAATAATTGAACAGACAAAGATTGAAGGAGATCTAAGTTATATGATTACGAAAGGGTAGAATAAAGCTGCGTAAATTTGAATATATACAGGGGTTGTGTAGGCGATGATCAAAAAAGTATGAGTTAACCTACACTCTACATAGGCTTAATATCTATAAGTTTTGAGCTGACTTATCATTTGTTTTTGATGATATGAAGTGGATACTATTGAAATGCCTGAAGAGCACTGGTGAGTTTGATTCTCATTTCATCCCACTCGTCATCAGCATTACTAAGCACCGTAATGGCTCCTCCAGCGCCAATTCTCCAAGTTTTTGAAGACTCTGTGTTCAAAGCATCATCTCCATAATGATAAACAGAACGGATAACCACAGACCAATCGGCATCGTCTGTAACTGACCAATAACCAACTACCCCACTATAGATTCCTCGTCTTCCTCCGTCTCCGTTGGATTGCAAACTTTCAATTTGCCGAAGAAGTTCTACTGATCTCTTTTTGGGGGCTCCGGTCATAGACCCCGGAGGAAGAGAATTATGAAGGATATCAATCCCAGTGTAATTACTTCCTCTTAGTTCTCCTTGGATCACACTGACCAATTGAAAAACCGTTTTGTACTCTTCCACCGTCATTAATTGAGTTACCTTAACTTCATCAATAAACTCATGTAGATCATGTCTTATAAGGTCAACGATCATAAGATTTTCTCCCATTTCTTTGGGCGTTTTCAAGATTTCAGTGGCTGTTTCAATATCCATATCGATGGTGTTTTTTACTGTACCTTTAATTGGACGTAATTCCACAGTCTTATTCCCATCATTGCCTTTCCATGATAAAAATCTTTCAGGTGATGATGATATCAAAATCACATCTTGAAAATCTATAAAACACGAATATGGGGATGGGTTCTTCTTCAAGGTGAGTATTTTGTAAATATCCCACGGTTTAACATGATTTGGAATTAATATTCTCAGCAGGGTGGTGAGACATAATTCGTATGAGTCTCCGCTATGGAGGTAATCTTGACATTTGCTAAATTGTTGACGATACGTTTCACGGTCTGGAAAATCAAATTTGATCTCTTCTGAACTTAAGTCACTTACACTTGAAGGGATAGAATTGACATCAATAGGTTGACAAGTTTCATGTAATTGTTGGAAAGTGCTTTCAACCCATTTATTTTCCTGTGAATCTTGTCGTATGGATGCGATGAAATAATCGTTTGAAGTGTGGTCATAAACAATAAACCTTTCAATATATACCAACTTGGCATCTGGTGTAGGTCCATTGCAAAAAGAACTGTGCTTGTCAACAACGATATGTTTACCTTCTTCATATGAAAAGAGCCCCATAAATCCTCCTAGAAAGGGAAGATCTCTTTCATGCTTAATATGACGATTGAATTCACTTCGAGGAATATATTGCAGATTCATGTAGTTAGCTAGGTAAGTCCATACCGTGTCACCAGGAGGTAAATCAATCAGTTCGGTTATGCTTGATCCAAAACTCAGAAGCATTAGCTTATCACCGATTTCTATTGAATGTGTAATAACTTTTGATTGGCCTGGAATTGGAAGACCTATAATTGACCATTGACCTGGAGTTGATGCTGAGTTGAGGAAAACAAACGGTTGGCTACCTTTAGAAAAATGGTCACACAAATCAATAGGGCTAATCAAGTCATCGAACTTGAATTTTTTGAAAGCCATATGATTTAAACCTTGTTTGCCATCACCAACAGGCTTTTGAACCAAACTGGGAGTGACGAGCCCATGAGAAGCAAAAAGCTGCGGAACTTGTGCCTCAAAAAGTGCACAATCTCGATGTTGCTGGTTATATTTGATAGCAATAGAATCAAAGTTTTTGATAAGAGTATCTCCGTTGGCGGAGCAGATCGATTCCGGGTGGTATTGAACTCCATAGAATGGAAATTCAAAATGTTTCGCAGCCATTAAAATTGGTACCGTACCTTCGTGACAAACCGCCAACGGCACAATTTGTTCATTGACAGTTTTGATATCAACATATAACGAATGGTATCTAACACTATCAAACGGTTTACAACCCTGGAAAAGTGGTTCGTGTTCTAATGGTTTCACCTTGTATACTTGTCCGTGCTTAACCGAGGTTAGGGCCAGGACAGGATTACCGAATGCGTAGCACATGCTCTGGAACCCTAGACAAATACCTAAAATTGGGACAGACCTGTCGGGATACTCTTGGAAGTGTTGAAAGATCACAGGAATTATCCCAACATCTTGTCGAATTCCAGGATGTCCTGGTCCTGGCCCAATCACGATATACTCTATGTAAGGTAGAATTGAGGTAAAAAATTGGTCGTACTCATCGCACGAAAAGCTGTCATTATGAATGGTTATCACCGACTTTCCCGTACTCAGGGCTATGAGACGAACAAGATTATTACTGAACGAATCATATGAGTCGACAACAAGAATTGTCATCTCCAGCTTCTCGTTATTGACGTAAAACCGTTGTACTTCTGGAAGCAAATAAGTTGGCTATTTTTCACCTGCTCTCGCGCCAAGCGCCTGACTCCGCTGACTCGGCTGCATATACGACATGTACAGAAAAGGAAATGCTAACTTTTATTAAATTATGTATCAGACTCTAATCATCTTCATCATCTTCTTCATCGTCATCTTCATCATCATCATCTTCTTCATCACTAGAAACTTCTTGTCCCAATTGACGTAATTGCTTCTTGTATTGTTTGGCCTTGTCATCCATATCACTCATCAAAAGCATGAGGTCGTCCATTTCACTTCGTGGAACCATATCGTTCTTTTGCTCTAACTGCTTCTTTAAATCGGCAATTTGGTTTTCTAGACTCTTCTTCTCAGCTCCATGGTCTTCAACTGTCTTTTTATGGACAGCAACCTCCTGTTTCAACAGATCAATTTCTTTCTTATGACTATCTACCTCCTTCTTAGCAGAGTCAGAGGTTTTCTTCATTTCATTCACTTGCTTAGCTAATCCATCATGATTGGAAACTTGTGCTTCCAATTCTTTGATGCTGGCAACTGACGATTCCAAAGTCTTCTTCTTTTCTTCAATATCACTCTGAAGACTCTTTACTGTTGTTTCAAGTTGTTCGTTACTCTTTTTCACAGATTCAAAATCCTTGACCGATTTATGAAGTTCTTTGTTTTCTTTTGTTACAGCCTCAAGCTGTTTTTCGGATTCCCCTTTGGATCCTATAGATACTTCAAGTTCTTTGATTCTACTCTCCAATTTAGATGTAATATCATCCCGTTCTTTGGTTGCTTCTGTTATTTCTTGCTTCAACTTAGAAACCTCCCATACGTGGTTATCTTTACTAGATTCCAATTCTTTAACCTTTTTCTCTGATGTAACCAATTTTCCCACCAACTCTTTGTTTTTAGTCTCAAGTTCGTGTACAGTTTTTTCCAAAGTCTTAGTACTCGAACTAGAGGTATCTAATTTCTTCGACAAGTTTTCAAATTCCGCTTCTTTGGCACTTAAGCTCTTTTTCAATTCGTCAATTGCAGAATCCTTATCTGAAGCAGCCTTTTGGAGCTCACTTTTGGCCTTATTGAGAAGTGATAACTCATCATTAACTTCCTTTTGTTCAGAATTTTTGTCTTCTTTTACCTTGACTAGTTCTTTAATAGTGTCTTTGAGCTTTTCAGAAATAGATTCTTTTTCTTCCCTTATTTTACTCAACTCCTTCTCTCTTTCCATCTTTACTTGTTCTAAAGCTACACTCACCTCGTCCAAATTCTTTTGTAAAATTTTCTTCTCTTCATCAGTAGATTTAGAATGGTCATTTTTTTCTTTAGAAAGACTGGATATTTTAGTATTGAGGGAAGCAACGGTTTTTTTATGCTCTTTCTCAATGGCATCTATCTTCTCCTCAAGTTGGGTCTTGCTAGTTTCTAGATCCGCTTTTGCCTTTTCAAGGGTTTGTTTATCGGACTCATGATCAGTAGCTTTGGAGATGAGGTCTTCTATTTTGTTTGAGTATTCCGATAACTTTGTATGCTTCTCTGATAACTGCTTTTCATGATTGGATTTTAACGTATTCAATTCACCTTCCAAAGCCTTGATTTTGTCACTATATTCTTTAATAACGGTCTCAGAGTTTGCCGAAAGCATTTCTCGTTCTTTTTCGACCTCCTTAACTTTGGACCCTAAGTCTTGCTCGAGTGTTTTGATTTTATTTTCCTTGTCACTCAATTGTTGACGGATTTCTTTCAATTGCTTCTCTAATTGCTTCTTCTCATTAATAATTTCTGCAAGCTTCTTTTCTTTTTCCTGTAAAGTCTTTTCGTACTCACTTATTTTTTGTTTATGTATTTGTATCTCTTTTTCGAGCTCTTTTTTTGATTCTTCATGTTCAGAAGCAATAGTATGTATTTTTTCTTCGTGTTCAGACTTCAACAGCTCAAACACTTTCTCGTGTTCAGACTTCAAACTTGCAATCTTTTCATCGTGGTTTGACAATATCGATTTGATCTTTTCCTCGTGCTCACCCCTAGCAGACTCAATGCTACGAGAACTTTCACCATCAAGAGCTTTCATCTTCTCCTCATTTTCAGCAATGATGGTTTTGATCCTCTTTCTCAAAGAAGAGTTCTCGTCCTCTAACTTGGAAATTTCCAATTCACTAGAGGCTAAATTTTGGGTGATTTTTTCATGAAGTGTTTGTCTTTCTTTCTGATGGTCTTTGGCAAGTTGTTTTTGCTCGTCTAAAAGTTTTTGAATTCTTTGAATTTCAACAGTCTTGTCGTCTAACGACTTAGTATGTGACTCATGTTTGTTTTCAAGCTCTTCTTTTTCTTTAGTTATGTTATTAATTTGCTCTTCGAGTTCTGTCTTTTGCTCTTCCCACTGTTTGTGCAATATCTCTTTTTCCTCTGTAACCTCGTCATTCTTTGATGATAATTCCTTTTGCTTTTCAATTGCACTTGCTAATGTAGCTTGAAGCTTCTGTAACCTGTCTTCAATGTCTGTTTTCTCTTTCTTCATGGTATCCATATCAGATTGTAATTTGACTTTATCATCCAGGGCTGCTTTGAGCTCTTTTTGAAGAGAAGACACATGATTTTTCCCAGCAGCAAGTTCTTTAGAACATTCCTGATATTTCGCTTCCATTTCGCCAAGCAATTTCTCCAGAGCTTCTAAATCTTTTATCCGTGAAATATAACTGTCTTTAGAATCTGAAAGTTTGGAATGGGAATCTTTCAATTTAGCTAATTCATCCTCTAACAGCTTATGCAGATCTTGTACAGATTTGTGTGCCTTAGATGATTCATCTAATGATTTGTTAACTTGCTCATGTTGGTCTTTCAAAGTTGCGTGATCATTTTGGAGCTTTTCATATAAGTCTCGGGTTGCGTTATGGCTTGACTCCTTTTCGATTAAAGACTCTTTCAACGAGGAGTGCTGTTTTGTGACATCAGAGAGTTGTTTCTTTAAATTTTCAGTTTCTTTCATGAATGCTTCTTTTTCGACAGATAATTTATCTTTGGACTCTTCAACACCCTTTAACTGTTCTTTTAAAGAAGAAACTTGAGATGACAAGTCACTTTTCAATGATTCAAATTCCGTGCTTGAAACTTCCTGTTCTTTCTTAAGAGTTTCAAAGTCTTTTGACAATTGATTTAATTCATTGACTTTGTCATCATACTCTTTCTTCAAAGTACCAATTTTTTCTTCTGCAGAGGTTTCCTTTGCTCTCATTTCTTGAACTGTAGATGCAACAGCTCGTAATTTATTCATTAAATGCTCATTGTTAGCTTCTGACTCAGCAACTGAATCATGTAATTCCTTTACTTTCTTCTCATTTACGGTAGAAGCTTCGCTTAATTGCTTCATCAATTGACCTACTTTAGCTTCATGTTGATCATTTGACTTCTGAAGATTTTTTATCTTGGATTCGTAAGTACTTGTTAACTTCGTAATCTCGGATTTCAATGTCTTGACTTCTTTTTGAAGCTTCTCTACAGTGCCATCTGCTTCTTTCTTTTGTTTTGTTAATTGAAATAACTCTCGACTCATCTTATTGATTCCGTCTTCTGCTTTGGTTTTAGCTTTAATCTCTTCCTCCAACTTCTCCTCGAGTTGTTTAACGTTGCTTGTAAATGTTGTGTTTTTCTTTAAAGCTTCCTGTAATTCCTTGAAATATTTCCCAGACGTACTTTCAAAGCTGTTTTTGGAAGTCTCAAGATCTTGAAGTTGCTTGGACGTAGCTTCTTGCTTTTCGCCGAGTGACTTATGTTCTTCCTTTAATGTTTGTAAGTTCTTCTCTGCGGAATCAAGCTTCTTTTGAAGCTCATCACGATCAGACACAATAGAGTCTAGTTGCAGTTGTAGATCCTGTTTGGTCTGCGAACTCAACGATTTCTCATGTTCCAATTCCTTTTTGAGGTTGGTATAATCACTTTCTAAGGCTTCATAAACTTCGAAAGAGAGCTTCTTCTGAGGATCAGCCAATGGATCGTGGAATAAAGCTCTACCAATTCGGTAAAAATTGTCCTTTAAAATACGGATGTAAATGGGATCAAAATATACAGCTGGTAATCCTGTTTCATCTTTCATTAAAGGAGAGTCGACGTCAAAATTTTTTATTGTTTCATTGTCTTTGAATTGTTTAATTTTAAGGGAATAGTTGTCTTTGCCTAATGCCTTAGTTAAAAGAGAATGAAGTTCTGATCTCGAAATTGGCGATTCTTTGGATGAGAATTCATAAGCAACACCAACGAGAACAGTCGCCATACCATGAACCAATACAGTAGCTTCAGATGAGTTATTAGTCAAAAAGGCTAGAATCGATTTAATTATCGACGAATCACTTAAAAAATCATTGACAGCATCAAAATCTTCATACATCCAGATAGTTAAAAGCATTAAATAACCCATTGGAATACGGGGATCTAAACTTTGAAGAGAAGTTGTTAAGAGACCCGCAATGGCCTGTATCGACCCCATAACTTCTTCTCCTGCATCTTCATCACCTGTTTGAACAGAACGAGCCAATTGTTTATTTTCATCCGAATCTTCAAATAAATAAATAAGAATCGCACAAGCAAACCATAGCTTGTAAGGATTCAATTTAAGTTCCGAATCATAGTCCATCAATGTAGAGAATATGTTGGCGAAAGGAGTTTCCTTGCTGTCATCAGCCAGGTGACCATTTCCATTGAGTTTAGTGATATCACCGTTTTCTGCTGCACCATTAACATTTTGGAAATATGTAGGATCTTGATATGCTTTAATTTGATCATTCAAAAAAGCGGCTTTGGATTCAGCGTTATCTTTGAAATAGCTATGTAAGCAGTAAGCAGCTCCCAATCTTATATCAAATGTATGCACTGAGTTTATATATAATGCCCAATTGAGAAGAGCTATGGTAACTGGAGCTGGTTTGTCAAATGTTTGAAGTTGAGCTGGTAAAGAAGGATCAACATATGGGACATCGATTTGGGATAACTGAAGCTGAATGTCATTATTTGAAGCAATCAAATCACCAGTAGTATATAAAGCTATTGATCTAACTTCATTGGCGACTATACTGGAGAATACCAATTTAAGAACCGTGAATAGAACACCATTTTGGAAAAGTTTTTCTTGATTGAGTTGACGAAATTCGTTATCTTCCGATACGAAAGTCCTACAAATATCAAGGGCAATGATCATATTCAGTAGACGTTGGTCAGTCCACACAATAGGTGGAAGCGGGATCGGTAGACCCTTATCGTCGAACATGTCGTCCTCGAAGAGTTCTTCCACTGGTTCTCCCAATAGTTTGGCAAGTCTAGGAACACATTGGGTCTCCAAGAAAAATTTTTGATTTGATGCATTGTACTCGAGTAGGTTGGTTATTAGGGTTAAGCAATCCTGAACAAGAATTGAGCCTCTAACACCACCTTCCTCGTCAATTATATCGAATAAACGATCAAAAGTGTTTTCAAAAGCCACCAACTTCTGGATGTTGAAGTTATTGTTAGCCACTGCCATGAGAAGCAAGATGGCTTCATTTCTCACAGGATCGTTGGCATCGTTGAGTAAAGAAACCAAAATGGAGATAGCTGTAGGAATATTAAGAAGACAGTCTTTAGTTCTTCCAGGTCTGGTGCTGACCAAAGATTCAAGTAATTGAAGGGCATACAAGCGAATATGGAAAGTATCGTTGGATTGAATGAGATCGATTAGCAATTGGACCGAGTCTTCATTATTGGTCAATTCATCGGAAATCCACAAAGAGAACTGGTCAATTGACATTCCTTCCACTAATAATGGCGATGGATATTTACCGTTCTGAAGTCTTGATTGCTGGGAAATAAAGCCTCGAGTCACATCATCATCGCCCTCTCCTCGTAAGAAAAGAATAAGAAGCGTTTCAAGAATAGCCTTGACTATTATGGGATTATCTGAATCTTTTTTCAAAGTCGAAACAAGTGGTCTAAGACCATATTCTACCACTGATTCACGATATTGACGGCTAAAACTTTTCAACCCTAAAACGGCCGACCGACGATCTGAAGATAGCGTGGCATGTTGGAGTCGATTACAAAGGGTTGGAATCGCTTCTTCCACCAGCTGGATCTTTTGGTTTTGCTGGGATAGGATGCTGTTCAAATAATCCATGAAGTTGTCAGGGTAGTGACGTGGAATCGACCTTTGGTTACGTCCACAAGGCCGCGCGATGCCTGGGAAAAGACCACGCGGCGACGATCGCGGCATTTGGGGCGGGCATATTTGCTGACGGACCAAACGTCGAGAGGAATATAGAGCTCAGTTAGATCGTGCTGGGAGGCACTGAAGAGCTGAAATGATCAGAGGTGAATAAGGAGGTAATGTTATGGAGCCAATAATAAATTCAGTTGGAATACCATGATCATGTGGTGTATTTTAGTACACCTCCAGAAGTCAGAATTTCGCAGCCATAATCACGAAACGAACAAGTATGGTGCCTGCAAACGGTCAAAGAAACTAGTTTAAGCTTTATGAGTTAAAGTTTTGGGGGGGTACACATGTGGTTTTAGCTAGCATATGCTGAATTTGTTGGTATTCACCAAAAAGTCAGGTTTTTGCAATTTTGCATTCGTCCCTATTTGGCAGGTAATTATGCTGCAAAAATCGCTAAAAACTCCTTGTATGAGGCAGGCAGCCAAAACGAACAAGTGCATATTCGACGAAAACATACCAAGATCGTCAGATATGGTTGAAAAATATCCCAAGTTTGTTCAACTAGACCAAACGTTTTACATTTTTCTCTTGTCTTTTGCTTGGTTCAAAATCTTTCCTCCTTTCTAAGAGACGGTACGTACTTTTCAGACGCGCTGTACATCTCCAGATTTCGTATATCACCTACTTCTTTTTCGTCTATGGCAGTGGAATTCTTCCCCAGTCTTTCGGATTTTGAAGAAGATGCTCCCGAAGAACAGGTAGGAATGACTCCATGGTCAATGCTGAGGATCGGAACCATGCTGGCGTCTCTAGAGCTTCTTTCGTCTCGAAGAGCCAATCTTAATCCATGGACCTCCGTTTCCTGTGTCACCTTGATCAAATTGGCCAATGAAGTCTTTGGTTTTAATGGGTGGAGCACAGAAATCATCACGTCTCAACTACTTTTGGATGATGAAGTTCGAATAGACGACGTGACCAAACATACCATGGAATATATGGTGCAAGTCAGAGTGACTCTCCGAGATGGCACCTTTAATGATGGTTATGGTAAAGGGAATGCCCATGGCATGACTCATAAACACATGTGTTGTAATAAGGCCAAGAAACACGCTGTTAGTGAAGGTGTTAAGCTGGCCATTTTGGGGCTTTCTACTAAATTGGTGCTTCATGAGCAGCAGATCAAGCTGTGAGGCCATACGTGAAGATTCTCTTCATGAAACGAGGTTACAAATGACAAAGTTCGTCCACTCAGATAATTAAGATCTAGCCCCGGGTTCATGGTTCAGTTTTGATATATTTACATCTATACAATTCGGCTAGTAATCAAGGGTGCTGTTTCTTGGGAATTCGTTCACAACGGGAACTGGAATCTCGGGAATTAAATAAACCTGTCCGTTATCATCGATTCTTTCACGGTCACGTTCGCTCATAGTGTGGATTTCAACTATGTTTTCCTTAATAAAGTCGATGAGATCAATCCAGTTCTTTTGAATTTGATAAGCTTGTTCCCTCATCTTTCTTCTGATCATTCCTTCAATCAATCTTATCGCATCAGGTTGGGTCTGATCAAGTCTTTCTAATAAACGCCCAACGGATCTAATAAGATATTCTTCCTCATAAATGGTACCTTTTCTACCTTTCGCTTTCTTTCTTTCTTCACGTTTCCGGTTCTTAGCAGTTCTTCTAGATGCCCCAGTTTTGGCGGTTCCTGAAGTTTTCCCTGTGTATCGGGTGAAGAAAGATGGTGTTGTTGAAGTTTCTGAAGCTGCTACTGATACATTATCAGGTGTATCTAAATCATCGTTTGGAATTCCGTAAAATCCATATGGGTCCTCTTGTTTTTTGGCTCGCAACTCTCTGAGTCTCTTAAGTTGAGAATTAATTTGTCCTTTACAGTCAGCTAAAAGCTCAGCAATAGTTCCAAAACCTTCCCCAAGTTGAACATCAACGATCTGCTCAACAAGTTCAGATCGGTTTTCCTTGTATGCCAATAAGATACCATCTTCATAGTAATAATTCTTACAATATAACTT
Source organism: Metahyphopichia silvanorum (assembly GCA_030574095.1). NCBI lineage: Eukaryota > Fungi > Ascomycota > Pichiomycetes > Serinales > Debaryomycetaceae > Metahyphopichia > Metahyphopichia silvanorum. The sequence continues at coordinate 83,291 of JAJMEK010000025.1, forward strand.
AACTGCTTCTTCAATATGATTTAAAAAGTAAAATTCAATTTCAGCAGCTGCAACGTACTTATGTTCTTCAATCAATGAGGTCACCAAAACTTCACCTGTTTCAATGAGTTTATCTGAGAATTCAGATTTTTGTACAATTGCCATGGCTTCTTTCCATTTTTTACCCATTATGTAATTTTCAAGAGCCTTTTCTAAATCTCCAAGATATTCATATGATAAAGCCGCTTCAGAGTAAGAACGTTGTTGCTGTAAGTATTCAGCATGAAGCAAAAGAATATCATTGGTTCTTTTATTGTCGTAACGGTAGATTCCTAGGGCGTATTTATACAAATCATGTTCAACAACATAGTCATCAAACTCACCATAGGCCTCTTCACCGAGTTGGTGTAACCAATCTAATGCCTTTTCATACTTCTTCAAATAATCATCTATAAGAAATTGTTTCCGTAAAGTTGGTTGGACATGCAATTTCTGTAAGAAAGGAAGATACTCCTTAGGGTCCTTTTGCGATTGCTGAGCGATGGTGAGAGTTAATTTAACATCGTACAACCCCAAAGCAGTGTCATATAGTTTATTGACATCTTGTAAGAAGCAAAGGTGAGTAACAGCTTGTTCTGTTTGTTCAGTATTATCGAAAGAACCAATGAGATTTAATGCTTCAGTTAAGTTAGGAGGTTTTTGACAGGCATATGCTGTGATAATGGTTTGCAAATAAGTTTTGAAGTATTGAGGTTTGAGCAAAACCGAAAGGAAAGCATCACAAATTTTATTAACTTTGGAATTTTCAAGCTTTTTACCATCTGATTTTTCGAAAGTAAGCTTTCTAGGTGCATTCATATGCTCAATTTCTGATACCTGGGGTTGTTCCAAATTCATTGCAGCCATGTTTTCTTCTAATGACTCTGATTCCTTTATAGTATCTCTATATTTAGTCAATGTTACATCTTCCTCATGAAGGCAAGAAACAAATAAGTCCAAATGTTCGACTTTCTTGATTTGGTCAATAAATAATGATATGTTAGAAACAAATAACTCAGGGTTATAGTCATGCAATATATCAAGATCAATTCTATGTGTACGACATGCCAAAAATGCCTCTTTATACTTCTTTTCCATAATAAATTTACGAACACCCGAGAGAACCATAATTCTGGGACAAATAGTCTCAAGATTACCTCTAGGAGCTTGCAATACGACAGAATATTTCGATGGCATTACCGATACCAAAATGGATCCTCTTTCAATTTGTCTTACTCTTTCATCTATGGCATTGTTATTTTGGTTGTTGCTTTGAAAGATATTATATTCAAAGTTACCAGTTGCTGACTTTAAATGAATGAAACAAAGTTGAGCATGAGCGTTGGTGAAGAGAAGATGAGATTCAGTAATCTTTAATGAAGTAACTGCACTAGCTATTTGTTTATCGTTAGCAAATAACTTTCCGTTGTTCGAGATCCCAAATGCAGTTATAGTTTCTGTCGCCAGAGTAACTTCAATATCACGACATAATTGCGGGAACGTGGCAACATCTTTAATTTCTAATGTTTCATCTAGTTGGTACACTTTACCATCAATAGCTTCAAGTACCACTGCATTGAAATCAGCTTGGGATTTGGCAATAACAATTTTAGGCGTAGCTTCAATAGAATCAATGACTGGGGTTTCCAAATTATTAATATCTAAAAGGACAAGACGAGAATAATTAGGACCATCAACAACTACAACCACAATAGAGTCTTTTATAAACGCAACTTGCTTAGCAAATTCATCAAAATCAGTAATGAGGTGATGTTCGATTTGACCAGAAATCGTAGGTTGTTTGATAGACTTAACGTTATCCAAAGATAAATGTCCTATTATTACATCGTTTCGACTAGTCAATAATGCAAAAGTTTCATTAGATTGACTGATGGCCAAATCATTGATATTATCACCATTTTCAACGTCTAATTCTCTATAGGAAATTGGAGGAGGTACATTAGCAATTGAAAAAGGAGTAATTTTGGCAGTAGAACCATCAGTAACTAGAGACATTCCAATATCTTGACCAATTTGGGTAGGACCTGTGGCTACTTTATATGCCAAATCAACTATTTGAATACCGCGAGAGGTTCCAATCATTAAATTTAAGGGCTTCTCCGGATGAAATTTAATGAAGGTGGTAATATTAGTTGGGTCTTCGCCCATAACATCAATTTCCTGTTTTAAATACCAGTGATAGTTCTTTGAACACCACACTTGAACTCTGTCATGAAGCTGGAAAGCAAGAATCTCACTATTGGAAGACCATTCTATATTGAAAATAGATTCAGATGTTGGATTTAAACGAGTATTGAACTCCCCATGCCTTAATCCATTTCTTTCGTAAAAAACCAAATCAAGAACTTGATCGCCGTCTTCATCCAAATGTCTTTGAGTAGAAGCAATAAGAGCTCCTTGAGGTTTCCAAGATAAATTATGTTCTAAACCATCGACAGCTTCTGATACGCTATCTAATTCACCTTCTCTGTTGAACACTCTAATAACTCTACGGTCATAAAATTCTTGAGTATCTTCAACAACTACTGGTTCTTTGGTGGTGATGGCAAAATATTCACAATCACCTCTCCAACTAATTTTTGACAGATCATCATCAAAGTCAGAGATAGTACCTTTTTCAACAAAACCAACTGTCGGATCACGAAGAGGAGTTGAATCATCGGTACCTGTTAAATCCAAACCTGCGTGTTTTATTGCTTCCTTTTCTCTTTCTAAAGCTTTAAAACCTTTACCTTTGAATTGAGTTTCTTTCTTACCCCAACCAACAGAAATATGCTTAGAATCAGTGATTTTAATATCATCCGGGTTCAATAATTTCTCACTGATTGGTTCAAAAAGTCTAGAAAGTAACAACAACTTGTTTTCATTAGTTAATAAGGCAAGACTTTCTTCGTCTGGAGACCAGCTAGCGCTTTTAAGACCAACATCTATTGAACCTACGATTTCGACCGTAGTATTATCGGGATCATTATTGCTAGGATCATAAGTAGCAGTGATTATATCACCATTTGAAAAAATAAATATTAATTGACAAGAGTCAACAAAATGAACAAAGGAAAGTAGAGTTGCCTCCAGGTTGGATATAGGAAACGATGCTAATATGGAAACTTCCCCATTTTTCATATACTGTTGGACCTCAATAAGTCCCGATTCTATCGAGCTTAATGCAAATGTAATTGTATCAGAAACAGCATCAAACACAGAATCCAACACCAGTAAATCCGGATACGTGGTCAGGACCGGATTAATGGATCCTTTGTTCAAGATAACTAAATTTCTCATGGAGATGACTTCGTTAAGTGAGATGAGGCTAGAGTTTTTTTTCAGTAGTAAGAGATGAGGTGATGATGTGCGATGCCCAAGTCACAAGCAGCTGTATATGGTAAGGGAAGGAGAAGGAAGGAGAAGCAAAGGGAAGAAAAGAAGATTTAGAGATGTAGGCCAAATGAAAATGTACCACCCAGCCTGGATGACTAGAGTGATGTTTTTAAATTGGAAACGGGCGAGTGATTGGTCTTATGTATTTATATATGTACGTTAATCTTTGACTCAATTAGGAAAGCATATTGGTGATACCGATGAAGCAGAGATTGACAGTAATGCCAAGTGAAATGATCTTGAGACGATGGAGGAATACTATGATCGAGGTATTTTTGATGAGGCGGTCGAGAGTTTTGAGATATAGAGTGAATTGTCATTTATTTGACTTCAGCAACCAGGACTGTCTTCAGTTCGATATATTGCAACACGGCGTCTTTGATCACCAAATTTGGGTATAACTGAGCCTCTTTTAAGGGTGTTCTTGTTAATGGATCAAATTTGCCCTTTTTGTGTAGATGCTCCATCAATGTAGTCTTTTCATATGTAATACCCGAAGGAGTAATCACTGGATCGTGGAAGAGAGTGAAACTAATGGGGTCAATTAGATGATCGGGAGCATCCCCATCAAAATCGTCCAAAGCATTATCAGAGTCTCTGAATGAATTTACTGACGAGTTTTGTCTAGAAACATCCACCAATGATTCAGTTGCCAGGGGAGGATTAAGGCTCAAACGACTGGAATTAAGAGACAACGAAGAATTATTTTCGCCGCCTCTATAAATCATATTTTTTTTATAGACTCCATGGTTATGATATGCCTTGATTGAATCCAAGAAGTTTTGCCAGGTGAGTAAATGATTCTTGTACGTCGCCACTAGTTGTTTTTTGAACCCAGTGGATGAAGTATCGTATTGAAAATGCAGTTTTAAGGATTTGATATCTGAACCATGATTATTGTCAATAAGACTAAACATTTTTATATGGAAGGAGTCAGGTGTGACTCCTGTTATTTGAAAGTATCTTTTAATTTCCCGTTTAATCTGGTCAATATCGCTTATGATGTACTTGGCGATAACATCGGCAGATCCAGTGATGGTGTTGTTTTCAGGGTTCACCGTGACCCCCGAACCGAAAATACGAGATAGAATATCTAGCACCATGGAGAAAAATGGTAATAACGGTGGTTGTAGGGATATTTTTGACGAGCACGATAAAGTCTAGCTGCACCAGTAACTAGACGAGATGATCGATTTTTCAACAACTAAAGGTCAGTAACTCTATAAACCAAAACCTTTATAAGCTATAGGAAGAAAGAAAATCACACAGACTTGACACCGCCATTCCCCAAGCAACCCCTCCTTATTTATCGTCATGGGGGGCAGTTGTAAATCTCGTCTATTATTAAGGTCTCGACAACGTATTCTGATGTAATCACCACCTCGAAAATGCAACCACCTACTGCATTAGGAAGGAGGAAAGGGAATGCGTCATCCGCATTGCTGAGCTCACCAGCAAGTAGTCCAGATGTCTCACAAATTAATAATGCAATCGATCTGGATTACATTAGCAATTATTAATCAGATCGACGGTGCTGTACCATTTCTATTGTTGAAAGTAGAATAAAGATTGCTTAATATTTGATAGGACATTGCCTACACGAGTAGCTGTCATCGACAGCTATCAAGCTATTCTTGCTTTAATCTGGGGCTGCATGGCTGCAGCAACTGTGCAAATCCCGAGCCTCTACCTGAGCTCACAAACCGTTTGTAGGGTACTTGGACACGACAGCACATGGCTTGTGTAGCAGGTGTGTACCTCATTTGTAGCAAGGTTGCAACTTGGAAGGTGATTGAGAACTTCGTTTGCGACAAAAAATAGAATTTACGTCGAAAATTCACATTTTCAACAGAATCTGCTTAGGTGGTAATCACATACCAAAATTGTTTATTACACCCAGAATATTCGTTTAACATCTACGGAATAGTATATCCTTTTTCATCGTAGTATGTAGAATCCTGAGCTCTGGTTCCGTTGATGCTCACTACGTTACATTCCATCAGCACCCGATTCCATCAACCCACATCGTTCCACACAAAAACACGGTTCCACACCTTTAAACAAACAGCTCTCTACACAATCTAGCCACCACATTCTCCTATCAGGACCCAAATGCCTTCATAACAGCTTCCGGCTTGGACCGACTACTGATTCCTACCAGCGCACGACCCACGCTTATGCCCGATTGGAAATCGCGCACGACCCAATTGTAGTCGACAAAAGTTTGGTTTGAGCACGCCCGCCAATGTCATTATCGCCCACCAACAAAAATTAACCTTCAGGAATTAACTACATCTTCAAAATGCCAGAGAAGGAAGAGGCAGTTTTCCGTATGTTTCACCATATAAAACACATTCATGTGAACCACAATTACTAACATATATAGGCTCTGCGGAAATGTCACTTGTTCAGTTGTATGTTCCTACCGAAGTTTCTCGGGATATCATCTATGAAATTGGACAGTTGAATCTCATCCAATTCCGGGATTTGAACTCAAAAGTGAGTGAATTCCAACGTGCTTTCGTTCAGGAACTTAGAAAACTTGATAACATTGAAAGACAATACCTTTTCCTTAAGGATGCTTTGGATTCAAGAGACATTACCATCAAACAGTATCCTTACGGGGATGAATTTAAGTCTATTGTACCTCAATCGGAAATTGATGTCCATGCTGATAATGCTCAGTTGTTAGAAGACAGGGTCTCACAATTGATTGATTCTAATGAAAACTTGCAAAATAAGGTGAAGTCTTTAAAACAATTGAAGTTTACCATCCAAGGAGTCGAGAATTTCTTCAGTATCAATTCTGCACCCACTTCTAGTTCCACCAATGAAACAGATGCTTTATTATCGCAATTAGAGTCTGGAGGTCATCCTGTAGTTGAATATGAAGGTTCCCAATTTGTTTCAGGTGTAATCAATCGTGATAAAGTGTCTACTTTACAGCAGATTTTGTGGAGAGTCTTAAGAGGTAACTTATATTACTATACCGAGGAATTACCTGAAAAAGTATATGATTCAAAGTCAAAACAATACGTTGACAAGAGTACATTTATCATCTTTTCTCATGGTTCTGTAATTTATCAACGTATTAAGAAGATTGCCGAATCTTTGGACGCGGATTTGTATCATGTTGATGCTACTTCTTCTTTGAGAAGTGAACAATTGGCTGAAGTCAACGTCAAATTAGGTGACATCTCAACTGTTTTGGCTCAAACCGAAGATGCCCTCAACTCGGAACTCATTGCTATCGCTAAAGACTTATCGAAGTGGTGGGAAGTCATTGCTAGAGAAAAAGCTGTTTATAAGACCATGAACGTATGCGATTATGACAATTCGAGAAAGACATTAATTGCTGAAGGTTGGATCCCATCTGATGAGATCTCTACTTTAAACTCTACCCTTAAAGCATCGGCTGCTTCTGAATCAGTTCCAACTATTATTAATATTTTGGACACCAAGAGAACTCCACCAACTTTCCATCGTACCAATAAATTTACGGCTGCTTTCCAAAACATTTGTGATGCTTATGGTATAGCCACTTATCGGGAGGTTAATCCTGGTTTACCAACTATTATCACCTTCCCCTTCATGTTCGCCATCATGTTCGGTGATTTAGGTCATGGATTTATTTTATCTTTAGCAGCATTAACCTTGGTCCTCAACGAAAAGAAAATTGGGGCCATGAAACGAGATGAAATCTTCGATATGGCTTACACAGGTCGTTACATTTTATTGCTCATGGGTATATTCTCTATGTACACTGGATTCTTATACAATGATTTGTTCTCTAAGTCCATGACATTATTCAAGTCTGGATGGGCTTGGCCTGAAACTTGGGAAATTGGTGAAAATATTCGTGGTCATCAAGTTGGTGTTTATCCAATTGGGTTAGACCCAGCTTGGCATGGTACCGACAATGCGCTTTTGTTTTCCAATTCTTACAAAATGAAATTATCTATTTTGATGGGTTACGTTCATATGACCTATTCTTATTTATTTTCATTAGTAAATCATCTTCACTTCAAGAGCGGTATCGACATTATTGGAAATTTTGTGCCTGGTTTATTATTCATGCAAGGTATCTTTGGCTATTTGTCCCTTTGTATTGTTTACAAATGGAGCGTTAACTGGTTTGCTATCGGAAAACAACCCCCAGGATTATTGAATATGTTGATTTCTATGTTCTTATCTCCAGGTAATGTTGCCGAACCATTGTATTCTGGACAATCTGGAATCCAAGTATTTTTGTTATTATTGGCTTTAATTTGTGTTCCATGGTTATTACTTTTGAAACCACTATACTTAAAGCGCCAACTCGATAGAGAAGAACAAGAACATCAATACCAAGCTCTTAATACTGACGAAGAAATTTCAGGAACAGACGAAGAAGCAACTCACAGTGAAGAAGATGACGAAGAGCATGAATCACATACCTTTGGTGATGTTATGATTCATCAAGTTATTCACACTATTGAGTTTTGTTTGAATTGTGTTTCCCATACTGCATCGTATTTGAGATTATGGGCTTTGTCATTAGCCCATGCTCAGTTGTCTACTGTATTATGGAGTATGACTATTGGCGGAGCTTTTGGAAAAACTGGATTGTTCGGAGTTTTTATGACCGTCGTACTTTTTGCGATGTGGTTTGTACTAACCGTTGTTATCTTGGTTATTATGGAAGGTACTTCTGCCATGTTGCATTCTTTAAGATTACATTGGGTTGAATCAATGTCGAAGTTCTTTGAAGGAGAGGGTACATATTATGAACCTTTCAACTTTAATGGTCTTCTTGATGACGTTTTCTAGATATTAGATGATAAACGTAGTAATTACTGAACAGTATTCAATTTTGTAGGCTAAATATTTTCTTCGCGTACTGAACTTAAACTTTTAATTTGCAGCCTTTTTTTTCAATGACGACTTTTTGAATATGTGCAAGATCAAATTCATTGCTACAGTTACAAGCAAGCTAAATACCCGCCGAAATCATTCATGAAACTAAATGAAAAATCCATCTATTTAGATATGAATTATTACTCGTTATTTGCGACTATTTTAAGTAATATCCTCATTCAGTTTATTTCCTAGTAACTCCTATTAGGATGATTCTCTTTAATTGCTCATTGGTCAATATATATGTGAATTTTAACCAAATTAATTTGAATTCATACCAAAGATCTACTGAAATAGGTCTTTGATATGTCGCATCTCGTTTTTCTTTGTAGGTTCATCTTTGGAAATATAAGAGTGACCAAAATCGATAATCTTTATTCTGTCCTCTCCTCGATCATAAAGAATGTTTCGACGTGCCACATCACCATGTATGATATCTAAACCGTGAAGCATCTGGAAAGCAGGAATGATCTGTTGTTCCTTAAGCTCCTGGAGCTTTTTGTCTTCCATTCCTTCCCACCAATTGCTTTCATGCCTGCTCATTATCAAGTAAGGCCCCACAAAGCG